>JAFMOD010000906.1:1489009-1525496 GCA_019802435.1 Corydoras maculifer
TTTCTGTTATTAATACACAAATATGAAGTGAATTTGCAGATTCAGCTGGTCGAATGCCGAGCGCAGTTGGAACACTGGCAGGGAGTGGCAAGGATCTGTGAGCTGAGCAAACAGGAGGAGCTGCAGGAGCTGCAGAGGCAATGCGACCAGGAGAACCAGTCACTCCATGAAGCACTGAGACGTAAGAAGAGGAAAAGAAAGTGAAAGTCTGTGATGTGTAATCACGACCAGCTGGTTGAATGGTGCTCATTAGCAAAAACGAAACTCTTTTAAATGTGTTTAAGTTCTTCATTTTATTTCTCATCATCTTTATTATTATTTAATTCCCCTGAGTCTAATTTGTGTCCTGAGTATTATTTATTCATTATCTTTTGCTTAATCCTCTACTAGGGTTGCCTATGCCCCATGCCCATCCAGGGGGAGAACATTTCTGGCACTGGGCAAATACACCCAGGACAGGGCGCACTTACTATCACGCTATTGCACTCACTCACACAGTCCCAACGACACACGCACACAAAAATACCCTTTATGAAGCAATTTAGAGCATTCAATTGACTCCATGTCTTTGGACTGTGGGAGGAAACCGGAGAACCCGGAGGAAACCCATGCGGACACGGGGAGAACATGGAAAAGCCACCCAGCTCTGAGAGATGAACATGCAAACCACTGAGCCACTGTGCCATCCATCCTGAATATAAATAATATGCAATATGATAAAACTTGTACACATTATCTTAAATGGTTGAAAATTTGAACAACCCAGATGTTTAATATAAAGTTGGGTTAAGTTGAAATAAAACCCCGTTTTCTCTATTTGTTTCTCAGAAACGGCTTCTCAGTATGAAGCTAGAATTTCTGCTCTGCAAACAGAGCGTGCTCAGTGGAGAAGGGCAGGGTTTTCTCCAGATAACAAGGTATGTTGCTGTGAGTCGGTAGGCTTTTAAAAGAGCGGAGACACATTTTGAACATTTTCTACTCGTACACTTGCAGGATGTGGTAAAGAAGGGCAGGACTGAGGGTGTCTTACCACCTCATGAAAACCAGCAGGAGTCACCAACTCACCTCAGCCCTTTTGCCTCAGAAGGGGCAGAGAGGGGCACAGAGTCTCCGGAGGAGCTGACCGAGGCCTCTGATGCTGAGAGAACAGGGTTTCACATGGAAGGATTCTACACACAGAATTCTGACTCCGCCTCCCTGACCTGCTTCTCTCTGGACACTCCATCTCTACCGAGACGTACGCCTCCTCAGGAGGATACGGCTTCTCTGGTTTCGACAGGAACCTTGGTGCCTGAAGTTATCTACCTTGCTCCTCCGGGGCACAGATTGGTCACACATGCAGATTGGGATGCAGTGCACACACAAGTCAGTATTCTACTACAATAAATATACAGAAATTAGAACTTGAAGGTTGGGTAGCTCAGTGGTTAGGATGTTGGGCTATCAATCTGAAGGTTGTGGGTTCCAATCCCCGGTCCACTGAAGTTACCAATATGGGTCCTTATGCCTTAACCCTTATTGGTCCACAACCCTGTGCTCTGACCCCAGCCATCATGTTGGGATGCTTATATGTCACTTTAATTAAAAGCATTTGCTAAATGACAAAATGTAATATAAATGTACTTAAGGGAAATCTTTTGTGCGCCTTTAATGAGGGATATTATTTGCTCTGGAAACTGTACAATGTAATGCCAAGGGGCAATCATCCATGTATATGTTCACTGACAGGTTTACAATGTTTTTATAAGGGACAACACTAAAATAATCTAAAAAGATACAGACATGTGCTTCTTATCTCATTCCATGCCCATTCAGGAGAGAATGTTTCAGGCACAGGGAAGACTACCCAGGTCAGGGAGCCAACATTCACTCACACAATATATAGGGAGAGGGCGGCACGGTGGCTTAGTGGTTTAGCACGTTTGCCTCTCAGCTAGGGAATCCCGGTTTGAATCCACATCTGGGTGGAGTTTCCATGTTCTCCCTGTGTCTGCGTGGGTTTCCTCCAGGTTCTCCGGTTTCCTCCCACAGTCCAAAAATATGGATCAAGTCAATTGTATATAGTAGAGTGTGTTTATAGTAGAGTGTGTTTGTGCGCGTGTCTGTGTGTGAGTGTGTGCCCAGTGATAGATTGGCACCCTGTTCTGAGTGTATCTGCATAGCGCTTGAAACGTTCTCCCCTGGATGGACATGGGGACCCCCCCCCCCATATAGAGTGTAGGTGTCTGTGTGAGTGAGAATGTGTGTGCCCAGCAATAGATTGGCGCCCTGTCCTGGGTGCCCAGTGCCAGAAACGTTCTTCCCTGGATAGGCATGGGAAACCCCCCATTCATCCATTATCTTCTGCTATATCCTCTATTAGGGTTGTGGTGGGGTTCCCCATGCCCATCCAGGGGAGAACGTCTCGGGCGCTGGGCAGATAGACCCAGTACAGGGCGCCAATCCATCGCTGGGCACACACTCACTCACACAGACACACTCTATATGGGGCAATTTTTTTGAGAATTGAATTGACTTGATCCATGTTTTTGGACTGTGGGAGGAAACCGGAGAACCCGGAGGAAACCCACACAGACACAGGGAGAACATGAAAACTCCACCCAGATGGGGATTCGAACCGGGAATCCCTAGTGCTGAGAGGCGAACGTGCTGACCACTAAGCCACCGTGCTGCCTAGAAGCCTAATATAGTCTGACATAATGTCTTTGAATCTGTTTTTGTTGCAAGGTCACTGATCTGGTACTGCGACACTCAAACAGCTGAACATATGAGGAAGTAGTTGGTGTGCATTTCTCAGAAAGTATTTCAACCCAGAAGTTAACTTTTCATTTTGATCAACTTTCTGCGGAACTGTTACGTTCATGCAGCTTTGTAAAGCAAAGGTTTTAACTCTTTTCCTGTACCTGGATATCCTCCGGTAAAGCTTTTAGTGCTTTAAACTGGACATGGATATTTAGACTGTGCCATTCAGACCCTCTGTTCAGTGATCAATGGGTTCTAAACTTTTATTTGGTTGATTGAGTAACTTACAATCTCTTTTCTGTTCCTGACAGTGTGCAGGATGGATTTTAATGCACTCTGATATTTTTCATCAGGTATCCGAACTTCAGGAAGAGCTGAGTAAGCTGAGGGGACAGAAGGCTGAGCTTGAAAAGGAGTTGGATAAACAAACGACGGAAACCCAGAAACAGGTAGAGGCACATGGTGTCACAATGATAACTCCATTTGACTTGCGCTGAGCAGAGTGATTTATTCACCATGGATGTGTGTAACTCAGGTGACAGTACTCAAGTCTCAGGTGCAGACCTCAGAAAATCTCCTCCAAGACCTGCAGAAGTCTTTCAGCCAATCACAGAGTGCTGTGCAGAGTAGATTGGTGAGTAAAAAGTAGGGATCACATCATCTTATTTATCAACAAAAAACACACACACACTAATATATATATACATATATCCATCCATTATCTTCCACTGCCCAACGATGGATTGGCGCCCTGTTCCTCCGGGTTCTCAAGTCAATTATATTCTCCAAATTGCCCCATATAGAGTGTGTATGTGTGAGTGAGTGTGTGCCCAGTGATAGATTGGTGTCCTGTCCTGGTTGTATCTGCCCAGCGCTTGAAACGTTCTCCCGTGGATGGGCATGGGGAACCCCCCCACGACCCTTATATAGGATAAAGCGGAAGATAATGAATGAATGAATAAGGGCTTCCCCATGTCCTTTCCCCATGGGGAGAACGTTTTGGGCACTGGGCACCCAGCATAGGGCGCCAATCTGTCGCTGGGCACACACACTCTCACTTACACAGACACGTACACTCTATATGGGGCAATTTGGAGAACTCAGTTGACTTGATCCAGGTTTTTGGACTGTGGGAGGAAACCGGAGAACCTGGAGGAAACCCACGTGGACACAGGGAGAACATGGAAACGCCACCCAGATTGGGATTTGAACTGGGAATCTCTAGCGCTGAGAGGAGAACATGCTAACCACTAAGCTACCATGCCACCCTATATATATATATATATATATATATATATATATATATATCTTTTGAGTGATTTTTGGTGATTATTGTTGGTAAATTCGACAAATGACCAAATCCACATTTAGCCAGCACTTTTCGGTGACTCATGACATCGGTTACTGACTTTTAAGTAAAGGTTATGAATACATCTTCCTTAAGTAGAATAGTTTTCTGTCTTCTGCAGAAGGACCTCTCGCTGTCTCAAAGGAGATTATGTAATGAGCTCTCCAGGTTGAAAGGGGGTGAGGTAGAGGAGAAAAGCCCCATCGAAGATGAACACACCGATATGTTTACCCTACAGGTAATGAACTTTACTTTTGACACCCTCACCATGTGTCTGAGCCATGTATTAAATTGTGTGTGTGTTGTTTATGCATAGGGAACCCACACTGAAGAGAGGCTGCGTATTGAAATTGTAAACTTGAAGGAACAGCTCGAGATGCGCACAGAAGAGAGTGGTTTGTTCTTTTCTTGATCTTTTTGTGGTGGTTTGTTCTTTTTTTGATCTTTTACTATTTACGTAGCGAACTGTTCTGTTGTGTGTTCAAATGATGACTGCAATAACTCATGCTTCCTTTATTTCCCCTTTTCTACTTCAGAAGTCTTAGAAGGTGAGTGCACTTTATTTGTTCTGCACACACCACTAATCATGGACATTCAGAAAATGTTACAGATCTACGTCGATTAATAAATGAGCCACTAGAGGGAGTGTGATTTTCACTGTCCACAATCAAGCTTTTTTTTTTAAAATTGGGGCTCTTTTTTATTTTTGGGGGTTTTGTTGTATGAGAGAAATCTGATGTGAAATCTTACAGAAGTGAGTCTTTCTTTTATAAATTTTTCACTTTTCAATTTTCAATCATGTTATTAAAACAGTTTGCATATCCACTGAATGATGTCATCCTCTAATCAGTTATGACATCATTAATCTAGAGCTTTTAACTGTGGCGTGTTTTTAGTGAAGGACTGTGGTGGTGAGGGTTTGGGTACTTTTTTTTTTTTTTTAACTCCTTATCTCCTGAGATTTTTTTTTTGTGGCCACAAATGTCATGTTAGTGAGAGAGGTCAGTGAAGAATGTGCTGATTAAGCCTTTTCCAATAATTTTCTGCAAGCCTGAACTTTTCCACTCATCAGCCAGCAAGAATCATACCAAAACCTGGACCTGCCATCCCATAATATGCAATTAATCCTGCTGTGACAGAAACAACCTTAGAAAACATCTGTACTTGATACTGTACTTGTAATATCCTTTATAGTCGAGTTTTCTAATGCAAACCAAAACGCACATTGTGTATAATAAACCATAATGACATGAGGTGAAGGCCATACCTCATACATATTATATTTTCAACATGTGATTTGTTAACAACTGTGTTGATTTTAATATATTTATTTGATTTATGGTTTACAGTGCAGCTCTCCAGTTTAAAAACCGAGACTGACCGAATCCAAAGTGAAAAAGAAAAGGTGTGTGACTACACACTGAATACACAGCAGTTTAAAATTACATGTCCTGGTGGTTAAATGTATTGTTTGTGATGTGTGTGTGTGTGTGTATAGCTAGAGAATGAACTCCAGGAGGGTCGCACTGAGTTACAAGGCCTGAGGGTGGTGCTCTCACATCTCCAAAGAGACAACAAAGCACAGAGTCATGACAAGGTATGTACGGCTTCAGTCGGGTCCATTGATTTGCGTGCAGAACACCGTGAAATAAAAGATTCCCCATTCCACTGAGGTGCTACGCATGACAACATTTTACACAATATGACATAAAGTGCATGTATGCAAGAGCATGTATTATTATAGGACCACACCTGCTTGCACTATAATACAGTTAACTGATAAAGTACATAATAAGGTTCAGTATTTTATTTTATTTTATTTTAATAATCTTTTTATTGTTTTTAAACATTAAACCACAACACAAAAAACATATATACATAAACAAATAATGATTAGAGGTACTGTAATAATTACATAAAAAAAAAATAAAGACAACACACAAGCTTTTAATAACCAGTAACATAAAATAATAAACAAAAAAATAAAAATAAATAAAAATAAATAATAATAAAGAAATAAATAGAAGATAGTAGACCGGTCATCTTTATAGTACTGGTGAGATGTGAGACAATGAACGGATCACTTTTTTTAGCTGTTGCTCTTGCTGACTGTTCAAAAATTTCATTTTATTTCAGAAAACGCTGCAAGATCAGTGTTTAGAGCTGCGCAGTCAGGTCATCAGTCTCCGCTCTCAGCTCGACACAAGCCAGGCTGTGCAGAAGGACTTTGTGCAGCTCTCACAGTCACTGCAGGTATTTAATACCACATACTAAACACTTTTTGTTACCTTGTGACCTGAAGGTCCCCGTTTCGATTCCTGGTCCCACCAAGGACTATTCCTCTGCAATTTCCCCCTGGGATCAATAAAGTATTCTGATTCTGATATGACTGAAGTGCTCTTGGGCAAGGCCCCTAACCCCATTTGCACTCTGGGCGCCATGTACAGGGCTGCCCACCGCTCCAGGCACGTGTACTCACTTCACTCAGTGTTTGTATTGGTTAAATATAGAGGATAAATTATTCTGTGTGTAAGTACAGTAGATTCTGCTCCATCTCTACACCAAATTAAACTGTTAGAAACCTAATTTCACATATACGTTTAGGTACATCGTGTCTTGTACTTAAACAGAAAGCACCGCAGTTGACTGTTTAGTGCTGGACTAAATAATGATAGAGGAATGAATAGATACTACAATATATCCATCCATCCATCCATCCATTACCTTCTGCTTTATCCTCTATTAGAGTCGGGGGGGTTCCCCATGCCCATCCAGAGGAGATCTCAGGTGCTGGGCAGATACACCCAGGACAGGGCGCCAATCTATCGCTGGGCACACACTCACTCACACACACACACACACACACACATATATATATATATATATATATATATATATATATATATATATATATATACTGGGTGGAGTTTCCATGTTCTCCCCGTGTCTGTGTGGGTTTCCTCCGGGTTCTCCGGTTTCCTCCCACAGTCCAAAAACATGGAATAAGTTAATTGAATTCTCAAAAAAAATTGCCCCCTACAGAGTGTGTCTGTGTGAGTGAGTGTGTGCCCAGCGATGGATTGGCGCCCTGTCCTGGGTCTATCTGCCCAGCGCCCGAGACGTTCTCCCCTGGATGGGCATTGGGAACCCCACCGCGACCCTAATAGAGGATAAGTGGGAGATAATGAATGAATATATATATATATATATATGTGTATATATATATTTTTTTATATGTTTTTCCTGGAATGAATGTGTTAACATTGATAACTAGAAATTGATCTAAACATGTCATTTAGTATGGGTTCAGTCTTTCACATGGTGTTACACACATGCTCCAGATTTCTGTTCGGTTACTAAGCGTTCCTTCCTGCTTTCAGGTGAAGATGGAGCAGATCCGTCAGGCCGAAACTTTGGATCAAGTCAGGCAAATCCTCGGCGAAGCACTTCACGGCGACAGACCCAGCAGTGGCACATGAGCCAGTAGGAGATTATCACCTTTATATCTGGGCCAAAGTCAAAATGGGGACCACAGATTTGAAACAATTTTAAAGGTGTGAGAACCTTAAATTAGGGTTTGAACCACTTACCATAAATAACGTTGGGACTGATTTCTCTCACTGTTTAAATCAAACTAGATATTTTAGTAAAAACTTAACTTAATACTGATTAATATGATACTAACAGCTGGTTTTACTTGAATTGTACATAAAAAAAAATTCCTAAACTTAATAAGTCCGTGTTAATACTGTAGCCATAACAGGTTTTATATAAAGTCTATGTACCTGGTTATTTCATGCAACTAGTTTTGGTTGCACAAACATTTTAAAATATACTTTTTGTGGCAAACATGTTGGAAAAACCTATTAATTAGTAAATGAAACGGTTTCATTCAGTCTTATGGCCACAAGAAAATAAAATCATGTACCTAGCCATTGCATTTTGGACTTTTGTTCCTGCAGCTTTATGGAAGCAATTTGCAGAAGGTTGTTTTGGTTTTTTTTAAGCATAATTGCACCTCAGTGCCCACTGCAAGGTCCATAAAGGCATGGTTTGATAATTTGGTGGAAGAACTTGACTGGTCTTCACAAAGCCATGACCGTACCCCGTTTTGTGTAAAATCAGGGTCTGATCTGAATGCAGACACACTTCAAAGTCTCCAAACATTAACTATCTGGGGTGTGTCCAAACTTTTGTCTCTCACTGTACGTCTTAATCAGTACATCGACCATAAACATTACATTTGTGATATACTATAAATAATAATGAAATAAAAAGGGATAAATCCAGCTCATCAAAGTTATTAACATGACTAATTATGTGGGGAAAAATGTGTTTTCTATTTTTAACAGATTCATTTTTTTATAGGAAGGAAATCTTTTTTTATTAAATGTTGCAGTGTGGTTAAAAACACTCTATTGTCTTATGCAAAAGCATAAATATAAAATAAATAAATGCTAAATATAAAATCAACATATAAAACAAGAACGTCATAAGTTGTATTTAAAGATTTGCTAAAAAAAATAATAAAATTGAATGTTTTGAAATTTTATCCTCGACATCATTATTTAACCCCCTCCACCCATATGTTTAATTATGGGTATTTTACTTATAAAAATCAATGACACACGATGATTAGACAGTAATACCAAAACTGTATGAGACTGTATCCCTCCTCTAATTGTTTAAATTATGTTCATTCACAATTTTTTTTACAAACATCCGTAATAAATAAAAATAAATTAGATTAAAGACTGTAAAACTATTTTCTCATTTACATCTTAAAACTGAGTTAGAGACGCGTAGTGTGATAAGCCCTTGTTTTAATCCCATTCTATTAAACTCCTTATTTGCCTAAAAAACTTTTTGTTTTTGTCTCGTCTGTTCTTTTGTTGATATTAATTATACGTTCATTAATTACGCATATGGGTTAGATGTTTTGGTTTGGAGTCTTGTTTCTTTAGTTCGTGCTTGAGGTCACAGCTCTCGCAAATCCCATCACAAAATCTCTGTGAGGTTGAGATCTTGTCGTTAACTCTGACAATTCCGAAACAAGGTGGAAAGTATCTGTAAGACTTTCATGTTCTGTGGCTGCAAAAACAAGCCCACATCATCACGTGTTCACCACCATGCATTACTGTTGCCATGAAGTGTTTGTAGACATGCTGTTGGTTATAGTAGAATTTTAGTTAAAAAGGACTTAACATCTAATGTTTAGGTTGTGTGGGACGCGGTGGGGTTCCCCATGCCCATCTTGGGCGCTGGGCAGATACACCCAGGACAGGGCGCCAATCTATCGCTGGGCACACACTCACTCACACAGACACACACTATATGGGGCAATTTGGAGAATTCAATTGACTTTATCCATGTTTTTGGACTGTGGAAGGAAACCGGAGAACCCGGAGGAAATTCACGCAGACACGGGGAGAACATGGAAACTCCACCCAGATGGGGATTTGAACCGGTCCTAGTGCTGAGAGGCGAATGTGCTAACCACTAAGCCACCGTGCCGCCCTGACCACATAATTATTTAGTTAATTTATTAATATATAATTAATATATTTATTTTATTTTATGACAAAAAACAAGATTTAGGTAGAATTTTTTTTTTTTTTACAAATATAATGGTTGTTGTAGCATTCAAGACAAAATGCTACGTTCACCTCCACACCGCCTCACGCAGCAATAACTTCATGCATATCCAAGTCCTCATACTGCGATAAATGCATTAGTTTTGTGAGACACATCAAAGTTTTTAAAATATAGATCTTTAATAAGAAATATATTTTCATTTTAAGAAGAAAATCATACCAATATTGTTACACTGTTCATCTATTTAAATATATAAAGTTAGATCACATTCATATTCACATTTATATGGCACATGGTTGTTCTTTTATACAGTTTCTTGTAACATGCCTTTTTTTTTTTGCATTTGTTTTTTTATGATGCTTTGACTTGTTTAGTCGCTTTAATTGCTTTTACTGGCTGTTGGTTTATTTGTACGAAGCGAGCTCTTTCTCATCTCCTTGGCTTTTCAGGCAGATCTGCACTTAGTCCCATTTCTTAGCCACAAGGTTTTCTTCTTTCACTATAATTAAAAAAGCAAGAATATGTAGGTAAGAAATTAAGTTATTAACACAGTAAGTCGATAATAATTATTATTATTATAATAAAATAATACTAAGTATAATAAGAAGAAGATCTACATCATCAATCCAGTAATGTATTTACAAAGCAGTGTTTCCTGATGCACATTCAAACTAAAGGACGGACGACTTAAAGAGCGACACCGTTGCTTATTTTATTTGGTTAGTTCTTTGATGTTGGATGAATAAACCAGTAACTGGACCAGAACAAGTACCGTTGATTCGATACCAAGCAAATTTTGTTTATACATTTACATTCAGTCATTTAACAGACGATTTTATCCAAAGCGACTTACAAATGAGAACATTTACAAGTCAGAAGTTATGCAGAAAACCAACTATACTGTAAACTCATCAAACCTGATTGTTATTTAATGCCGCCCCCCCCCCCCTTTTATTTTTTACCACAGGTATTTGTTAAAGAGATGCGTCTTCAGTAGTTTCTTAAAACTGCTTAATGATTCTGCCTTACGGACAGAGTTGGGAAGATCGTTCCTCCATTTTGCATTTGTTTATAATTTCATTATTATGCTCCATCCACAGATGGGTCGGCCATGTACGTGAAACGTTAAGGTAACCACACTCTTAAGTTCAGGTAACCTTTAGTTTTTCTTCTTATCAACTTTAATATACCTCCAAAATATCACTTTGGGGAACTATATTACATCATATATGATTAAATGTATAGATACATGAGAATTCAATCATGATGTGATTATATAATTCAACATTCAGATGAATGCCGTGCAAAAAAATATATATTTTACTGTTGCTATGTGGCCTTAAGTCAATTTGGTGTTGAATATTTAACCAAAAGTATGTAGACACCAGATTAATTCACCTATTGTATACAAGCCTGCTGTGGATCATGCTCTGAAACAGTTTTCATTAGATTGTTTTTCAGGTGTTTTACGTGTATGCCAGAGGCAAACGTATGTGAACCTTTAGCATTAGCAGATAATTTAAAGGTGAAATAACATTCAGGTGTTAATTGATTAATTGGTGGATGACCTGTTTCCTTTAAATAAAAAAAATCTGTATAATGTGTTGATTTCTGGGGATCTCAAAAAGAGGCGTTGTTGATGCTCATCTGAAAAAAGTTACAAAACCAACTTAGTCATTTTGGACTTAATCCACAGTGCTAATTTAGACAATGTACAGACATTTTCTGTGGATTTGCTCAAATAGCAAAACCAGCCCAAACCATGATTCCACCAACGCTGTGTTTCCCAGACCAAATGGGTTTTTCCACCTGATTATGGACTGTCTGTAAGAATGTGTGCCAAATTATTCAAAAAACATGGAAGAGAGACGCTTAAACTCATTATTTATTATTTACGAATCTAAAATTTCTCCATGCCATGGTTATTGAACTATTTTAATATGCATAAGGAACCCACCTCACAAAACTGATATTCCAAAATCGGAAGCATGTTATTACTTTTAGAATATCTGTATAAAAATGGGGCGGCATGGTGGCTTAGTAGTTAGCACGTTCGCTTTTCAGCCCTAGTGATTCCCGGTTCGAATCCCAATCTGGATGGAGTTTCCATGTTTTCCCTGTGTCCGTGTGGGTTTCCTCTGGGTTCTCCGGTTTCCTCCCACAGTCCAAAAACATGGATCAAGGTCAATTGAGTTCTCCAAATTGCCCCATATAGAGTGTGTATGTGTAAGTGAGTGTGTGCCTAGCGATAGATTGGCGTCCTGTCCTGGGTGTATCTGCCCAGCGCCCAAAACGTTCTCCCCTGGATGGGCATGGGGAACCCCCCCGCGACCCTAATATAGGATGAAGCGGAAGATAATGGATGTATAAAAACGTTTATGATTTACTGATTAGGAATGTTGTCCACATACTTTTGGTCATGGTTGCTGTTTTGAAGGGAGACGACAGGCCGATAAAAGTAAAATAATATAATCAAATCATTGGATGGTAAAGTTCACTGGTGTTGCTTTTTAAGGGCAGAACAAACAGATAGGACTTTGGGATACCTTGATGTGTTACAGGAATTTTCAAGAGAACAGGATTAGGCTGGAACAAAACAATAAGGGAGGAAGGAAGATTAAGGCAGAGGGTAAGGAAAAGGAAATATCATGTTATATTGGGTAAAAAGAGAAAGGCTTATTAAGGGAAGTATATAGTTTTAAATGTGAGTGAGATTGCTTTATTAGTATTAGATTTTAATGTATTTATATGTAGTCCATTATTAAAGGGATTATTTTGAACAAAGCTACAAATCAATATCCAAGGTACATGACATTTTATAGAATTTGTTGTTTTATTTAGGAGAATATGGGTACTCACGTTCCAGGAAGTTGCGAGCAACATACTTCAGAGCCTCGTCGATGAGGATGACCGGGAAAGAGAGCTTAAGCACCACGATCCACTGTTCCACAGTCAGATGAGTTAACTTGAAAATCATCTGCGGTTCAAAAGAGATATTGAGATGTTGAACTGCATCGGTCATACAAAAGGTTTGTGCTTTCTTTTCGTGGGCCGACTCACGGGCAGAGGATCCACGTAGATGATCATAAAGTGCAGCGACATGGACAGGGTCATGGCAGCCACCAGCCAGAGGTTGCTCCAGGGAGGCATCCGCAGGAGGGACTGGTTCTCTGACAAGCTATAAGAACAGATGTTTAATGTTATATAAACGAATAATGACAAGAAAGGAAAAACAAAGGTCTTATAGTCAGTCTGGACATTTATTCATTCATTTATTCATTCATTTATTCATTCATTATCTTCCACTTTATCCTATATTAGGGTTCCCCATGCCCATCCAGGGGAGAACGTTTCGGACGCTGGGCAGATACACCCAGGTCAGGGCGCCAATCCATCGCTGGGCATCCACTCCCTCACACATACACGCACGCAGACACACTCTATATGGGGGAATTTGGAGAACTGAATTGACTTGATCCATGTTTTTAGACTGTGGGAGGAACCCGGAGGAAAGCCATGCGGAACACGGGGAGAACATGTAAATCTCCACCCAGACTGGGATTCAAACCAGGAATCCCTAGAGCTGAGAGGCGAATGTGCTAAACACTAAGCCACCGTGCCGCCCATCAGTCTGGACATACATGTTTTAAATGAACTGGGGGTGTGCTGGCTCGTGGTTCGAGTGTTGGGCTTTCAATCTGTGCGTTCAAATCCCAAGTCCACTGACGTTACCGATGTGGGTCCTTGACTTTAACGGCAGGGTATCAACCCCAACCATACTTGTATCTCCCAAGTTGAGATACTTGTAAATCCATTCATCCATTATCTTTGCTTAATCCTCTATTAGGGTCCCAGGTGTGGGCCATCCAGAGGGAAACGTTTCGGGTGCTGGGCAGATACTCCCAGGACCGGACGCCAGTCCATCGCTGGGCACACACTTACTTCCTCAGAGGGGCAATTTGGAACAGCCAATTTATCAGCCAATCAGAAGGAAACTGGAGAACCTGGATGAACCCCACGGTGACAGCGATCCACAGATGATGCACATATTAAGCGTATTTGTGCGTCACAATGTATGACAGTAGAGTTACCAGGTTGCCAGTTGAGGGATTATCTAATGTATGATGTGTCTGTGTGCTCTGAAGTGACATCCTCTCAAACAGTAAATTTCCAACAACCTCTGCTTATGGGAACATTATTAAACAATGTGTAAAATGTTTTAACGTTCTGACCTGTTGAGGGCGTTGCACATCTCGATGGTGACCAGCACAGACAGGGCCATGGTCATGGGGGGAGCCGATTCAAACACCTCGCATTCAATTTCGGAAAAGTCCTCGTTCTCCGCAGTGCACTGCATGAAATGTGACTGAGGGAATACAAGCAAGCATCCAAATGAAAATCCGGCACTGCAACTGTGGTAAGCTGCTATCAAACTTTTGTAACACCCTGTTCTGTTTGTTTTTAGCAGCTCAAGCAGCTTCCCCTTATCTGGAAGTCTTTCTTCAAGCTTTTTTGCAAGATGGCCTGACTTTTAAATATGATCCAGAAAAGTATTTATTGATGTTGATGTCAGGGTTCTGTGCAGTCAGTCATCCCTCCATACCAAACTCACCCAACATCTACATGGGCCTTGCTTTGTGCAGTTAGGCAAGGTCTCACTGGTTCAGAAAAGGGCCTTCCCTAAACTGTTCCCACATACAATACTGGCAGACGTTTCTAGAACTAATATTTAAGATAAGTCTGATTCGTGTTCGCTGGAGCATTAGGGAACAATGGTTATATGAAGGGCACTTCCGCCATAGTTCTTGGGGAGACCAGTAATCAAACCTTGGGTAACCTGAAGAGCTTCAGGTAACATAGCTGTTCCTCTACCATAAGCCTACAACTGCCCCGTGAAAACATCTCATTATTCCTGGAGCTATTGCAATACCAGAATGCCCCACATCCAGCTCACAGAGCTCATTTATTCATTCATTCATTATCTTCCGCTTCATCCTATATACGGGTCGCGGTGGGGTTCCCCATGCCCATCCAGGGTAGAACGTCTCAGGCGCCGGGCAGACACACCCAGGACAGGGCGCCAACCTATCGCAGGGCACACGCTCACACATAAACACACTCTACATGGGGCAATTTGACTCAAACTCAACTGACTTGCTTGATCCATGTTTTTTGAATGTGGGAGGAAACTGGAGAACCCGGAGGAAACCCACATGGACACGGGGAGAAGATGGAAACTCCACCCAGGTTTGGATTCGAACAGAGAATCCATAGAGCTGAGAGGCGAACATGCTAAACCACTAAGGCACCGTGCCGCACGCTTCCAGAGCTAAAAATCCTTTCAATATATGGTCCTCAAATGGACGAGGTATCCGATATTAGACTGATAAGAACAGCTACTATACTTTTTCTTAGCCAAAAGGCAGAAAACTGATATTTAAAAGTATTATTGACATTTACACAGTTTGAGTTCAGTGAACAACCTGAAATGCTACACACAAAGACACGTCTGACTAATAAATCACCATTTGAAATATTTAGTACATCCTGTGGGGTTTTTGTACCCCAGCATGCTTTTACTCTTGAATGGCTGGCTACAGCCAATAACGTGCTCTTTGCAAGCTTTGGATATGTTTGTTTAATTCGGTGTGCTGTCTTGTTGATTGTGGCAGTTAAACTGTTGAGTATGTAGTGCTTGCATGTTTGCATGTAACCCCCAAATAGATGGTTATACCATTTATACCATGAACCAGCTCTGATTAGTTAATTATACGACTAATGAGATGACTACTCTCTCACCAGTTGGTAGAAGGTGACCATCGGGCCGTCATCAGAATAAATAAACCACCATGCAGCAGCGGCCACTGTCGCAGCCCCGACGTAACCTAAAGTACGAGAATAGATTCATGTAAATAAAGACCTTACAGGAATGTAATATGACTACAAATGCCCCATGATGAGATACTTCAGGTTGTTGTATGTGGATAAACGCACCTCCAATGGCCAGATATCTGAAGAAGAGCCAGCCAGAGATAAGTGGCTCTTTAGGGGATCGAGGAGCCTTTCCCATGATGTCCAGGTCAGGGGGGTTAAAACCCAGGGCAGTGGCAGGTAGACCATCAGTTACCAGGTTCACCCACAACAACTGCACCGGGATTAAAGCCTCTGGCAAACCAAGAGCCGCAGTCAAGAAGATACTGTAAAAAAAAGAGAATAATTTGTTAAACATTATAATAATAATTCTACCTGAACCAAGTTCAAATGGAGATTTTTTTTTTTTTTTTTTTACCAGACGACCTCGCCCACATTGGAGGAAATGAGGTAGCGAATGAACTGCTTCATGTTGTTGTAAATGGCCCTTCCTTCTTCAACCGCAGCTACAATGGAGGAGAAGTTGTCGTCGGCCAGGACCATCTCCGAGGCTGACTTGGCAACGGCTGTGCCAGAGCCCATGGCAATGCCAATCTCTGCCTTTTTTAGAGCAGGGGCATCATTCACACCATCACCGGTCTGTTAGACGAAAGGGACATTGTTGCAAACTGAAGCTCACTTTGCTTTTTCTTTTGTTTTTACTTTACCGTTAACAATTGTGTCCACAGGTGGAATTGCGTCCAAGAAGTGTAAACTTTATAGTGGTTTAATAAATTGGCCTATGACATAATTTACATGGGGCAGCATGGTGGCATAGTGGTTAGCACGTCCGCATTTCAGTGCTGGGGATCCAATTCCATTTTTTACCAGTGTCCAAAAACATGGATTCAAGGCGATTTGCCTACGCTGAATTGCCCTGATCTGAAATTGTGATGGATTGGCAGTCTGTACAGGGTGTACCTGCCCAGTGACCCAAAACGTTTTTCCCCTCACTAGGTTTGGGGAACCAATCAGACGTGATATAGAGTCAGTCTGATAGAGGGTAGATGCTGATCTGGGACCTACTCACCATGGCAGTAATTTCATCATAACCCTGCAGGAACTCCACTATCTTGCTTTTGTGGGATGGCTCAACACGGGCGTAGCAGCAGGCCTTGCGTACGGCTTCTCTCTGTTGCCCAGAGGGCAGGTCGTCAAATTCACGGCCAGTGAAGGCGCGGCCGGTGACGTTTTCATCCTCGCCAAAGATGCCAATACGTCGGCAGATAGCCACAGCTGTGCCCTTGTTATCTCCTGAAAGTGAGGGAGATCAAGAATAACCAAATGACCATCTACAGTTTGAAGTAGGTCATATAAGAAGTGAGGGTTGGTAAACACAATGCTTCTAACCAGTGATCATAATGACTCTGATGCCTGCAGCCTTGCACAGCTGAATGGAACCCATGACCTCCTTACGTGGTGGATCCAGCATGCCAACACAGCCCACAAAGGTGAGGTCAGTCTGCGGAAGAGGGGAAACCACAATTAGTGAAGCCTGACTCTCAAAAATGTGTTTTGCACTAGATTCTACCACTGATTTTCCTGCCTTCTACCCCCTAGACACTAAATCTACATTTCCATCTATCACACTTAGAAGCTTCTTGGTTTTAGATGACAGTGATTTCTTCACTATAAATCCTCTACTTATCTTCCCAACATTCATTCATTCATTCATTATCTTCCACTTTATCCTATATTAGGGTCGCGGGGGGGATTCCCCTTGCCCATCCAGGGCAGAACGTTTTGGGCGCTGGGCAGATACACCCAGGACAGGACGCCAATCCATCGCTGGGCATACACTCACACACACACACTCTATATGGGGCAATTTGGAGAATTCAATAGACTTGATCCATGTTTTTGGACTGTGGGAGGAAACTGGAGAACCCAGAGGAAACCTACGCAGACACGGGGAGAACATGGAAACTCCACCCAGATTGGGATTTAAACCGGGAATCCCTAGTGCTGAGAGGCGAACGTGCTAAACCACTGTCACCGTGCCGCCCCAACCTATTTACTGTCCTCAAAATCCATCCACCCAATTAATTCAAATGGCATTAGCCGTGTATACATTTACCGACCACGTTCAACCACCCACCTCATACTCAGCAAATTTAGTGGAGTCCTCCAGATTCATCTCCTCTTTCCTCAGAGGGTTGTCTCGAGTTGCAAGAGCCAAGCAGCGCAGGGTGTCACGCCCAGTACCCCACTCCTTAATCACTGCCATGATCTTATCTTTAACAGGGCCTGTCAGGGGAACGCGACTTGTGCCAACTCGCACATATGCACATCTGTCAATCACACCCTCTGGAGCACCCTGGACACATTTAAAAGGTAGAAATGCATTATTATTATTATTATTATTTATTTATTTATTTTTGTAAAAAAAAAAAAAAAAAAACATTACATATGATACACTGCACTGACCTTGACAAACATCTTGTTTCCAAGAGGGGCCTTGGGTTTTGCGGGACTGCAGTATACTGACATGGATTTCCTGTCCCGAGAGAACTCTAATGTAAATTCCTTCTTCATCAGCTGCTTTATCACCTGGAGGAGTAAAGACACAGCTACCAGAATTAGGCAGAATATTATTCAAGCTATATATATATTTATATGTAATTGACAATAGGAATTATATTTAAGTGGTGAAATTACTATTCTTGTTGTTTTGATATGTTAAAATGTCAAACTTACTGAGCAACAGGCGTTGGCTCTCTCCACTTTGGAAAGGCTGCGGACCTCAGTGTTGAACACGTTCATCTTTTCAACCAGACAGCAGAGCGCGGTCTCCGTAGCTTCACCCACCTTCTCATAAATTCCCTTAGACTGTTGGATAAGCAAAAAGCACAATTATACAACTCATCACTGTGTTCTTCAAACGCTTGTCTAAAAAGTATTTTAATTCCAAATGATCCACATCATTTTATATTAAATATAATATTTAGCACAAATGTAATCACTTTAGATCTGGAGCTTCTTCTGGTGGTGCATTTCATTCAGTTTTTAAAAAAAATTTATGAGCCATCAAGGAGAATAAAATAAGATTTTGTGTTTTAATCCAGGATCGATTTCTGAACTGGGTGGAGTTTCCATGTCCTCCCCGTGTCTGCCTGCTTTTCCTCCGGGTTCTCCAGTTTTCTTCTCTTCTCTTTATGGCCTCTATATATTTCTGTCTGTCTGTCTGTCTGTCTGTCTGTCTGTCTGTCTGTCTGTCTGTCTGTCTGTCTGTCTGTGAGTGAGCGAGCATGTGCCCAGTGATGAATTTGTGCCCTGTCCTCGTCCTGGGTGTATCTGCCCAGCACCCCTTGCCCATGACCTTAGTGTAGGATTAAGCGGAAGATGATGGATGCATGTTAAAGAGACATTTTAAGTGTGTATTATATTATAGTATTATAGTAAGAAAGAAAAGTGATACTAACATCATTGTAGTCCAGTGAGGAATCATTGCACAGAGCGCAGATAGTGGCCAATTCCACCAGCCCATCATTCTGCCCACACTTAACTGGTAGACCATATTTGGTTCTGCCCAAAACAGAAAGTATTTCATTTGTTTTAAACTAACTTGGGTTACTTTAAACTTTCTTAACTATCTCTGACTATGTCTATAGGTTAGTTAATGGCTTTAATGTAAGGCCGTGTGTACTTACACATCTCCCTCTGGAGTGTATTTGGAGCCTGAGATGTCATACTGGTCAAGAGTCACACTGTCACCTTCCACCTTCTCGATGACAAACATCTAAGTACACAACCAAACAGAATATTCAGAATATTCAACAATTAAATAAATGCACAGTGTGGATATGTTTACAGGTGAATATGTGGTGCTGTATTAAAGCAAGTCAAAGTTCCAATCTCATTAATGCCACATCAACTCCGAGGGCATTTCGTGATGCTGTCTTGACCTGCTGGTCTCTTATCAATCATGCACACCTATCCTGTGTAAATAGAGCTGAGCGATATGTCAGTCAGCTTCCTTCTTGATTTATGAACCTGAGTGCCGTAGCTTTTCTCAGTTGGTTACTTAAGCATGAGCATTACGGAAAATTTCGAATGATGATGCTGTGTGAGTGTTAATGTGTACGCTGTTACTGTTCATTAGGTCATCGATCTTTACCCACCTTGGTTACACACATTTGGTTGGTGGTCAGGGTTCCAGTCTTATCAGAGCAGATGACCGAGGTGCAGCCCAGAGTCTCTACAGACGGCAGGGAGCGCACAATGGCATTTTTCTTGGCCATACGTCTTGTACCCAATGCCAGGCAGGTAGTAATCACAGCAGGCAGACCTGCCAAAGTCCAATCAGGTCAGCATTTCCATATAAACATAGTTTGATTAAATATGAATAAATATCGCCCACAGTCATCATTAGTGACTCACCCTCAGGGATGGCAGCCACAGCCAGAGCCACAGCGATTTTGAAGTAGTAGATGGCGCCCCGAAACCAAGAGCCACCGTGCACGGGGTCGTTAAAGTGTCCGATGTTGATGAGCCACACCGCCACGCAGATGAGCGAGATAACTTTAGAGAGCTGCTCACCGAACTCGTCCAGTTTTTGCTGCAGTGGGGTTTTCTCCTGCTCAGTGGCTGCCATCTGGTCACGGATCTTTCCAATCTCAGTCGAAACTCCAGTGGCCACAGCAACACCAATGGCCTTACCGGCAGCTATGTTGGTGCCCTGACCATAAAGAAGGACGTAAAGGAATTTACTTCAGCTTATTCTGATATTTAGTAAGAAGTTTTTTGGGTTTGCATCGTTTTTGGCTACAGGATAGAAGATCTCCAAAAACATTTTGCAGCCAACTGTGTCATGTACTGTTTCCACATCATCTGCACATCATTAAATGTAAAGGTGCTGTAAATGATTTCTATAAACAATCTTTAATACTATAGTTTCCAGAAAAAACTTAAAACTTTAATCTACATATTTTAACAAATCAGTAAGTTCAAAACTATTAGGCAAAGACTTCCAACAGCTTCTGTTCTACTTTTAGGTAACTTGCTAATAATAAATTGACTTTACTATATTTATTAATTTACTTCTACAAAAAAAAAGAACATGTATTATCTGCTAATGATTCTAAATGCCTCTGCCGGGGTCGGCTGCTATTACGACTTCTATGTACACACTTTTCTTTGTTAAACTAATTAAAATGAGTTTTTTTTATTCTAAAATAAGTCCTTTATTTTATTTTGAAATGTGCACTTCAAATTTGTATTAAAATGTATGCCTTATATTTTAAATATTTGTCATAGTCAATGTGTGAGCAGACTGTCATTTAACTGTCATTTAGTTGCACTGTGTATGTAGACAAATTTAATTCGATTTGATTTCATAATAGAAATAACCTTTAGAAGAATATACAAACCTAGAATTAACCTTTTCAGACATAAAAAATAGTTAAAAAAAAAAAAGTTGTTAACAAATTTGCATTGGCTCTTAAATTCAAATAAACTACCGAAAAGTGTTTTGGTAAGTGACATTAAGTGTTTATTTGGTTTATATATTTTTTTATATATAGATTTCCCCATACAATATTTAGAAGCTTGGATATTTTTTCTTTTTTCTTTTTGGTAAGTTGTAACAGTATTTTTTTTAGTGTTTATTAAATCATAATCTGTCATCTCCATCATGTATCAGAAACATATTTAGATGACATCAAGCTTACAGCCGTTTGATATGTGTTTGATACTCAGGTGTTAAATATGAAGTCCTCAGAAAGAATTATTCTACTTTTTTTTAGAATCTAAACTCTTTAATTTATACGTTTACACTTGTGTGAGGTATGACGAACAGTGTAATGGGATTAGAGATGTAAAAATGAAGTTGTGGATGTACAGAGATAAAGGAAAATCTTACAGAGAAAAGCATGTTCTTTTTGTCCTGGTTGACGGCTCTGGGATCAGGAACGGCCTCAGTGTGTTTAATTACACTCACAGACTCACCTGTAACACACACACACACACACAGGCCACTTTATTAGCTATGGTACGCAATGGTTCATAGTGGAAGAAGTATTTAATGAAGTAAAAGCTTGTACCAGTGAGGATGGACTGGTCAACACGGAGAGTTGTGGACTTAATGGAGGTAATTCTGATATCAGCAGGGACTTTATCACCAACTGGAAGAAAAAAAATGATAATTAATTAATTTATTTGAAAACTACCTGCAGCATCATAATCATTACGAAAAAAAAGATTTTTTTTATTTATAAAAATAATTTAAAAAATAACCTCGGAGCTCAAAAGATAAAAAGGGAAATCTTTAGCCGGTATTAACAGACATGCTTTTTTCCAACAGAGTTACGGTTGGTTGAGTTGGAAAAGAAAAGACAAGCTGACCTTGCAGAAAGTCCGGAAAGAAAAGAAGTGATGAGGAGTGAACAGGTGGGAGAATGAAAGAGAAGGATCGAGGGATAAAGCGAGAGGACAGGGAATTGAGATGAGGACAAGTGGAAGACAGGTGCTGAGCCATATTTATCTTTAGCCTTCCTTTCTCTGCACTCTTCACACGTTCTCTCGACCTTCCCTGATCCCATTATTCTCTCTCTCTCTTTCTGTCTGTCTCACACTTTATGATTTCCATAAATGAACCTTCAGCTCTTCTCTTTCTCAAGGACACAAGTCATGTGGAGGTCTTTGTCTATCTTGGACTCTTGCTACTGTCACAAGCAAATACCAAATGCCCTTCCCCTGTTGCACTCCACATTAGGTAGGGTTCTCCTCTCGCTTGTTTCATGGGTTCTAATGCTTTGCATGCACACTCTTTCTACTTCACCTATATTGTATATTTGTGTGTCTTTAATCTATTATGTAAATTATTATTTAATTGTGCTCAGTTAGACAAATAGGCAGAATAACAGCTCTGCAGGTAAGCGTAATATGAAAATATTTTTATTTTTTAATTAATTTTTTTGTACAAACTCCTTTTTAATGGCAATTTTTTAAACTACTCCCCAGCCCTTGTGGCTGTCTTTATCAGAGTAGCATTACAGTTTATCAAACAGTGCCACCCAAGGTTATGCTGAATGGTTATGCAGGTTCGGTAGTGATTTCTGCCATTGGCCCTCACTCTCCCTTATTTCCAACTGTAAATGGTAAAAGACTTTAATTCTAGCAGTCAAGATTTTATTTTTCATTCATTCATTCATTATCTCCCGCTTATCCTCTATTAGGGTCGCGGTGGGGTTCCCCATGCCCATCCAGGGGAGAATGTCTCGGGCGCTGGGCAGATAGACCCAGGACAGGGCGCCAATCCATCGCTGGGCACACACTCACTCACTCAAACACACTCTATAAGGGGCAATTTTTTTTTGAGAATTCAATTAACTTGATCCATGTTTTTGGAATGTGGGAGGAAACCGAAGAACCCGGAGGAAACCCACGCAGACACGGAGAGAACATGGAAACTCCACCCAGATGGGGATTCGAACCGGGAATCCCTAGCGCTGAGAGGCGAATGTGCTAACCACTAAGCCACCGTGCCGCGATTTTATTTTTAAGTAAGAATTTTTATTTTTTATTTTTAAGTTTTTGCTATTTAGTCGATCAATTCCACACAGTTTTCTGTAGTGTGTTTATCTCCGACATCGGTGTGTTTGCTCTACTTTAGCTATTTTTTTTTTAATTTTGATTAAATGTTCCCCCCCCTGCCCAGCGATGGATTGGCGCCCTGTCCTGGGTCTGTCTGCCCAGCGCCCGAGACGTTCTCCCCTGGATGGGCATGGGGAACCCCACCGCGACCCTAATAGAGGATAAGCGGAAGATAATGAATGAATGAATGAATAAATGTTCCCCCCTTGAGTTCGTACCTGACACTTCCACAATGTCTCCTGGGACGATCTCTCTGGCCTTAATTCTCTGCACGCTTTTTCTGTCAGCACGGTACACTTTGCCCATTTCTGGCTCGTACTCCTTCAGAGCCTCGATCGCACTCTCAGCGTTGCGCTCCTGTGGAGAGACGTGGCTTTCTCAGATCAATTCCGCTTTTACAAAACAGACTGTCCTGTCCTGCATTGTCTCCATAGTTTCACACAATGCATTTTGGTAAACTTGTTAGAATATGGTTCAGCGGTTATAAGACCACATGATGAATGTCATTGTGTGCCCACCTGCCAAACTCCCACTACTGCATTGGCGATGAGAATCAGAAGGATAACGAAAGGCTCGACGAAGGCGGTGACTGTTTCTTCTCCCTCCTCAAACCAGGCCAGAACCTGAGGAGCGTTAACACAGAGGTGTTAAAACAACAATCAAACAAGTTTGCTGTATTTATTGTGTTCATTCTAAGGGTCATGTGTGCAAGTTCAAGCACATGCCATGGGCACTGATGCACCCCCATGCCATTACAGATGCTGCTTTTTGCACCTTTTATTGGGAACAGTCTGGAAGACCTTTTACATTTTAGACATGTGGAATCAGACATACAATTTTCCTAACAACATTTTTTGATACATCAGTGGACTTTTTTAAGTGACAGACTGAATCCTTATAGTTTCTTATACAGTCATTAACACCTGAGTGTTCGATGATCAGTCACATTCAGCATTGGTTCTACTCATGGCCTTAATGCACTGATTTCTACTTGACTTCTTGACTCTTTGGGGGATTTTTAACTGTATATGTTTTAAAAAATCTAAATTATTTGCTTGAACTGAAATTAAGAATCCATTGAATTATTATTTTTTTTTCCTCCCTTGCTTTGAGTTCTAAACTCTCCATGTTCCTCGTGGCTCACTGATAATCCGGCAAGTGAAGACTAACGATGCAGAGTTGAAGATACTCTGGTGAGTTATATTTTTATCCTATATCAGCATCCTAGTTTCATATGATGTATTTATTTATTGGTTAATGGAGTAAGAGACTAAAGCTTAGTATTATTGTGTATATTCACCAGTTTCAGTATTTAACTGGAAATTAAACTTTCTGTTTATATGTATTTTAGTGACGTTTCACAGCTTACTAGTAGTCATCCTTGTTTTCTCTGTGAGAAGGTGAAACCAATGATTAGAATCAGTATACTTACTGTGTTAGTCATACCTAGGGGAAATTAAAAAAAATTATATTTCAATTTAGAAAGTTTTGGAAACCTTGTCCACCCATTCTGCTAATCAAACAGCATCATAAGAGGCTTGCTGCTCTATTTATTGTATATTTACTGAATTGTAACTTTATATTTAAAGTTATTCAAAGAAAGTAACAAAACTAAAGCTATAAACTAAAACATCCATGAAGTAGTCTGGTGTGTAAAATAACCTTATTATAAATAAAAATTAATAAAATTTTTGTGCTTATGTTTTTTTCAATATAAATGTGGAAGTATAATTTTAAACTTAAAATGACTTGTATTAAGCCTTTTCTATACGTCGTAAATTAAATTGTGAATTAAATTTGAATTCAGTTTAATATTGAAATCCATATAACTTATTTATTGATATAATAAAGGGCAGAACGTCACAGTTTTAGAAACACTAAAACTACTATTCACAGTATGCTCAGTACATTCTTACCGTCCAGCAATGCACTTATGTTTATGGGTAACTATTCTCATCTAAAACATCTCATCACTGTGTGGACAACTGAACTTACAGTTTGCCCACAATGCACAGCTCAAGGATAAAGAATGGGGAGGTCACTTTGACTGACAGGAAGGCATGGGAATGCTACAAATGCAAACTAGCCTTTCATATCAGTTCTAACAATGGAATAGTAAACCTTAAATGAGAGTTCTGCTTCCTTTTAAGTGCACCATACAAAACTTTAGAGGCACTGTTTTTTGCATTAAGACAACAGTTTAAAAATATATTTTTTTAACGTGATGATGATGATGATGTGGTTAACTTACAAAAGAGATACAGGCAGCCAGAAGCAGGATCCTGACCAACAAGTCCTCAAACTGCTCTGCCACCAGTTCCCAGATTGTCTTACCTAATATACACAGATGGATAATGATGAGGACATATTTGTTAATACTGAATTTTTTTTATTTTTTATAATATTTAATTATACTACAATAAACCAGAATGCAATGATTAGCTTATTCTTTCAGATCGTACTATTTACGTTCAACTGACTTCTGATATAAAGAGATAGACATACCTTCCTCAGCCGGCAGCTCTGCAATTCATCAGTTAATCCAAAAGACCAGGATGTAGAGAGAAATGAAAGGGAAAAATTACTTTTGTATGACTAAAGAAACTTTTTTGTCCTCTTAATGCTGTATATTTCACTATAATCAGTCTATTCAAGTCCTAAATATATAATATAATAATATCTAGACTTTGACCCATTCAGCGTGACTGTTACGCTTTATAAACATGAACACTTTATAATTATAAATCTGATTGTCTGTTAATGGAATATATGAATGGAAATGAATCTTAAATCTGTGTTTATTGAGGTGTGCATGGTGAGAATTACTTTAATTAATACAATCTTTATTATAATAATAATAATCCAGTTTCCATTCGTAGTGGTTTATGGGTAAATCGGTTTCCTGGACAAAACTTCTATCAAGATTATGCTTAGAGTTGATAAATATAAAAATAATACTATTTTCAGTCTATAAATATTATAGCTTATTTTAAGCTTATAATACTATAACCATTGAATTTAATACTGATTCTGACTCATGTTCTAAGTATCCAGCCTTGTTCCCTTCATATATTTTTTTCTTTTAAGTCCAAATGTCCTTCCGCTCACGTTTCCTCACCATTGTAGCCGAACTTTGCAAGGTTCTTCTTGACCTGCTCGGTCGTAAGGCCTGTGTTCTCATTGACACCGAAGTAGGCCAGACATGCTGGTGGCTCCTGAGTGTGGGCGTTCTCCATCCTCTCTGCTCAAGGGGAGGCTTTGTAGAAAGAACCACAAGAACCACGAAAGTACAGTGTGAGGGGAATATCTTCAGTATCCAGAATAAAAAAATACTGGGTCTAATTCCGTTAGGGGTTGTTAGAAAGCTTTTTTTAAAAAAAGATGGTACCCACCAACACTTCCTGCAAGTGTGGAAATTGGGACAAAACCTATAGTCCCGGTCGTTCTCTCACTCCCCTCTCTTCCGCCTCCTCTTATCCCTGGGCTGACAGAAAGTGCTAACTGCTCCTCATCCTCACACGTTTTTATAAAGCGATCTCAAAGCCCCCTGGCTGCATAGTTACCTTTGCAGAGCCATCTATTGGCTGCTGTGGCATGTATTTGCAGGCAAGGGGCAGGGCCTGGGATGGCCGAAGTGGCCGGAGTAATTTGGCACCAACTGTTTGCCCCAGTACATGTGTGTGCATGTGGATTCAGGGGAGAGGGGTTTGGCCTTGAAGCGAGAGTCTGTTTTTGGAACACAGAGGGTCAGTAGAAGATGGAAGGCATGGAGACTGGGATTGTGGGAAGTGATAGCGGGCATAATGGGTGATGGCTCAAGTGTCTTATTGGTCTTTCAGGGGTAGTAAAGGGTCACCTTGGCTCTGTGTTGAGGGTGTTGGGTTGTAATTGAGATCATAACTAGAACTACTGGGTGAGAGAAAGCGAGATAGCCATGGCTCTCAGAATAAGTAAGCACATTCTGTCCAGGGGATTAACAGCCCAAATAACCAGCAGTGGAAAGTGAGTGAGACAGAAATGAAAAAAATCAGTCAGGTTACAGAAGTGATTCAAACACCAGAGAAATGTAAATGTTGAATATATGATTTGATTATATATTTGGTTTCCATAATCAAATGCAAATTCATTTTAGCACCGGTCTCTGTTGATGTGCAGTTCCTATTGTTGTTATTATTATTGTTTCAGACCCCAAATTAGTCAGAAAGTTTTAATATGAACTGAAATTATAAACTTATTTTATTTTAAAGTAACCTTAAACCATTAAAACACTGTATAGGGGAAAAAAATTAAAAACCTGCTTTTAAGAGCTGCACCCCTAATTTTTTATGTTTCCAGTTGGAATCCAAATTTTTTTAAAAATAAGGTGCAATTTGTTTCCCCTTAGATTTTTGTATTTTCAGGGGGAAAAATCATTATCTTCTGCTTAATCCACTATTGGGGTCGTGGGGGGTTCCCCATCCCCATCCATGTTTCGTGCACTGGGCAGATACACACAGAACAGGTTACCAAACTATCACTGGGTACACTTACTCACACAAACACACAATATATATGGGGCAATTAGAACAATGAATTTACCCAGATTGGGATTCAAAGCCCACTGCTGAGAGGCAAACATGCTCTACTACCAAGCCACCATGCCACCCCCAAGAACATTTACATTTATATAAAATGTTATTTATATTCTTTTACTTTTTATTTTGCAGACACTCTTATTCAAAAGTTACTTACAAGTATCCCAACCCAATAGAAAGGCTCAGAGCACAGCGTCAGCCATGGTGCAATTAGGTTTAAGGGGCTTACTTAAGACCTGCATTTGCATCTTTATTAATCTTAAGGTTTGAATCCCTAACCTTATCATCAGAATCTCTTAACTACCATGAACCTAGTTTACCTCACTGGTCTGATGTTATTGAGGGTTGTAATAACACTGTTCTTTCTTTCATTTATTCATTCATTTATTCATTCATTATCTCCCGCTTTACACTCTATTAGGGTCGTGGGGGGGAAGAATGCCCATCCAGGGGAGAACGTCTCGGGCGCTGGGCAGATAGACCCAGGACAGGGCGCCAATCTATCGCTGGGCAGACACTCACTCACACAGACACACTCTATATGGGGCAATTTTTGAGAATTCAATTGACTTGATCCATGTTTTTGGACTGTGGGAGGAAACCGGAGAACCCGGAGGAAACCCACGCAGACACGGGAAGAACATGGAAACTCCACCCAGATGGGGATTCGAACCGGGAATCCCTAGTGCTGAGAGGAGAACATGCTAAACCACTAAGCCACCATGCCGCCTAACACTGTTCTCCTTTTTCAAATTCTTCCGCATTTTATTTTCATTATTTTATTCTGACTTTATTCTTGTCTTTGTGTCGTGTTTGTTGTTTCTCCTTTCTCTCCTTTTCTATTGTTTGTTAGTCTGTTAGTCTCGCTCTCTTTCATCACTTACATGTTCAGCTGTTTTGTTACACTTTGACCTTAGTGCTGAGTGATCAGTCATCTTGTTCCTTAGTGACATTTAACTCAATATTCCCTTAGATCAACTTACCACCATACAACACACACATATACACACACACCATGGATACGGTACTTACGTAACACACTCCTACACTTTACATACATAGTGACCATTAAACATGTTTATCCACAGCCTTTCCTCTGACATGCTGTACTATACATACCTTACTGCTGTTTTAAAGATTATGCTGTCATTTAATATGCCCGTGTTTTTAAAGCAAATCCCCCATTAGCACATCTATTGTATATAAGTGTATACGATGCATGGTGATGAATACCATGAGCTTAATGTAACTCCAACACATTTCTTTCTAGCAGAGGTATTAAAAATAAACTATATTTTCTCTACTGTGCTTTCAAAGTAAATTTACTTTAACATGATGCACAGGAAATGTACATATTTTTTTATGGTCGAATAAAATGTATTTGGTTTGTAAATACTTTGGTCAATTAATTAAAGTAAAATATGCATTGTAGTGACTGAGCCAATTAGGAGGCAGGAAAGTAGCATATAAATATATTCAAAATTATAAAGAGTTTTATTGAAAGTATTTCAATAATACTTTGTTTGATCATTGTGGGAAAAATGCAAATAAGGAACACCAATCCCCACCTCAGACAGTTTATATATATATATATATATATATATATATATATATATATATATATATATATATATTCTCCTTACAGCAGAAATGTCCATGGCTTAAATTGTGGTTTGAGTATGCATGTCCTCTCCGTGCCTGAGTGGGTTTTTTCCCCAGGTACTAAAGATACGATGTTGGGTAAATTAAATATACTAATTGCATACTGATTGGTTAATTTGTAAACTATGGTTAAGTTGAAACACAGTGACTTACCTCATTAAAACTCTAGGAATCAGCGTCATGGTAAAATAATACAACATTGTGGGAGTTATGCAGTTGTTAGAGGGAAAAGATCCACATTCAACTTGGTAAAGTTGTACATCGTTGCACACCTGACACAACCGTCTTATTTACCCAGGCTTGAAGCTGGCACTGCCAGTCAGAGGACATGCAGATACCATTCAGAAAGGCACTTTTGTTACCCCACCTGGAAATTACACCTAGGACATTGATGCTGTGATGTGGAAGGCCCATATGTTCTATCCAGATACACCCAGGACAGGGCGCCAATCTATCGCTGGGCACACACTCACACACACAGACACACTCTATATGGGGCAATTTGGAGAACTCAATTGAACCCGTCGGAAACCCACGCAGACATGGGGTGAACATGGAAACCCAGATGGGGATTCGAACTAGCCCTAGCGCTGAGAGGAGAACATGTTAACCACTAAGCCTCCGTGCCGCCCTTTTCGTGAATCAGTTCTAGATAATTCATGATGGTTTATAAAGTAACATTAGATTGTTGTTGTGGGAATAATATGAAAACCTCTCACTCAGTATTACTTTAATGTTAGATCAGGTTTCTGACTCACTTGTGAAACCAGACTGAAAATGCTGGGATGTGCCTTTAAGAAAACTTTCCTCAGATGTGAGAGAATTTAACACATGGTAGACGCAGATGTCTTTGTACGCATGAGGGACCTCACCAAGCCACGTGCATAAGAACACTGCTGACAGATAACATAGACAAATTAAGAAATGTGGAGAGCAATGACACCAAGGCGGAAAAATGACGCTGAGGATGTGGGAGCAGAAACAAGAAAGGAGGAGCTGATGACTGATAAATGAAATAGTGATGGGTAATGAGAACGATGAAAGATAAAATATGAAAGACAAGACATGAAGAGCTAGGAACAAGTAGAGGCGCTCCGACGTAGAATAACCTTGTCCACACTTGCATCACAGATGCCTCATAGTGTGAAATCGAAACGAGTTTCAAGTTGCTTTCACATCTCCGTTCTTCTGCGGTTGCTTCATGTGAAGAGGCCGAGTTCACAAGCAAAGAACTGCTTTGAATTTTGAGTGCACATAATTGTAACTCCGCAGTGATTTAGCCCAGGCTTATTTCTGGGGCTATTTCTACAGGAGCTTTTAATCCATAAAAGTAATGACCAACACGTTTACACACAACCACAAATGTCCACCTATAAAGAGCTTGGAATGCTGGCGGAATTCTCAGAACCATCAATTACAACCCATGGTGACACAATGGCATTTCAACATACACATCCACAGCTTGCGCACACGCATGAATACGGCCATGCACACTTAACAAGCTTTCAATGAAATTACAAAATGTTATATTGTGTAGTGTTGATAAATGAGAGAAATTGGTGTATAATTAAAATAAATGAGCTCAACAATGTGACTATAATAGTCACAGTAAGACATTGGTTTGTCATGGAAACTCCATGACATGAAGGTGGTTCAAATCCCAGGTCCACTGAAGTTACCAGTGTGGGTCCTTGAGCAAGACCCTTAACCCTCATTGCTCTTGTAAGTCGCTTTGGATAAAAGCGTCTGCTAAATGACCAAATGTAATGTAATGTAATGAAACTCCACCCAGATTGGGATTCAAACATGGATCTCCAGTGCTAAGAGGTAGACGTGCTTAGCTGAATTGCACCAGATCTCATTGGGCATGGTAGCTCAGTATTTAGGGTGTTAGACTATCAATCTGTAGATTGGGGCTTCAAATCCCAGGTCCACTGAAGTTACCACTGTGAGTCCTTAAGCAAGACCCTTTAACCCATATTGCCCGAGGGGGGCTGTATCACGGCTGACCCTGTATTCTAACTCCAACCATCAAATTGGGAGACTCGTTGCTTCAGATGTAATGGTATAAAGTAATCCATCCGTCCATTATCTTCCGCTTTATCCTCTATTAGGGTCGCGGTGGGGTTCCCCATGCCCATCCATAAGAGAACGTTTCGGGCGCTGGGCAGATACACCCAGGACAGGGTGCCAATCTATTGCTGGGCACACACTCATCACACAGACACACACTCTATATGGGGCAATTTGGAGAATGCGATTGACTTTGATCCATGTTTTTGGACTGTGGCAGGAAACCGGAGAACCCGGAGGAAACCTACGCGGACACGGGGAGAACATGGAAACTCCACCCAGATTGGGATTTGAACCGGGAATCCGAGAGGTGAACGTGCTAACCACTAAGCCACCGAGCCACCCTTGGTATAAAGTAATTCAATAATAATACAAAAAACACACAGAACGTTGTATTAATTCTACCCGAACCCTTTCTAAAGTTCAAGTGATGCAGGGAGTTTGTATTTAAAGTCTATACCATTAATAAGTTAACCGTTTATTTGAACTTCTGTATGGTTTACAGCTGAAACAGACTAACCACAGACCAATAACATTTACTTAGAATGGCTACAAATCCCCCCATACTGACGCTCGGGTTCGATTAACAGTAGAGCCTTTTCTTAAATGGTTTGACGTTGAAAGAAAGAGGAGAATCAGGTGGCGCTGTGGAATGCAGGAGGGTTTAGGCAGCATGTGAGTGACCTGATCAGGTGTTTAAAGAAGAGAGAATAGACTGTTTACAGTATGAGAGCATATCTGATGGGACAGTTGCTACCTCTCTCTAATTTTAGCGAGGGGTGTCCTTGGGTATTCTTTAAAGAGTAGAGGGTGGAGGATATCCCAGAGAAAGCCTCCCCCTTCGTCCAAACCCACTCTCTCCGTCTCTGTGTCTCTCAGTCTTTGTCAGTTATATTTAGCACGGCTCGGGGTTTTTGCAGGGTATCAGACCTTACAAGGCTCAGAGTCTTTGTTGCCCGGCAACTCATTGTGTTTGCTCTGAAGCAAAGAAAGTTCAGTGATCAGCTTCACTCATCGTGATGAGGTTTATCCCATCACCGTCTCCATCTCCCATCATCATCAGCCCTACACCATGAGGCTGCATTCAGTGTCAGAACGGTGATACTTTATGGTACTGCTATTACTTTTATAAAAAGAGTGTTTTTGAGGCAAACAAGTTATTTTTTTAACAATTTTTTTATCAACACCTGATTATTAGACTTTAATATCATTGGAGATTCTTACAGTTTTTTTTATCAGGTTGTGTTTGTATATTAAACCTGTTGTCTTAAGTTTGGCAGCTTTAAACAACATGGTTCTCCACTTGGGTGATGTGGCATCACAGTTGTGTTCCTGTGTTCTCTCTTCTAATGAGCAAAGATGGCGGCACAGCTGTAGCTTGCAGCAGCTGCTCAGGATCCAAAGTATGCAACACAACCGCAACTTCTCAACACAATATCCAACTTATTTTAATGCTAAAGGACCTTAAGTTTATACTGAAGAACATTTTAAAGGCATTAACTTTTGTTTGTACAATTTCCTACAATGTTTCTTTTATTTTTACAAGCATCTTAATCTTAGAGTTCAGATATCAGATGCTGAGTAATCATTTCTTAATTTATACTGTGACAGTCAAGCTGTGGTTATTCTTAACTCTACATCATAACGAAGTTAAAAGCAGAATATTTCATAAAAAGACCAATTTGTTTTTTCGAAACCTTTAAAAGTGTCGATAAAACATAGAGGTGTTATCCAAATTATTAACATCTTGCAGTCCTTTTCATTTTGCATTTACATTTTAGCGATATTTATGGATTTTAGTGTGGGTTTTTTTGTTTTATATATATTTTTTTATTTATATATTTTGTAGTGAGGTATCTGAGTGTGGGTAAAAGCCATGTTCTGGGATTTTAACTTTCTGGACAAACTACGAAACTAATTCACTTCTGCATTTATTGTGCAAAGGTGTGTTAGAGTTATGGTGGTGTATTACATGGATTTGCTGTTCCTTGTTCAGATAACAGGTGATGACGTCCGGGGCCCGGAGGGAACATTATGTAGTGAACAGGTATGCGTATACAATTACAGGATGGATATATACATCCTAACCAGTTTTCTAATAATAATTAAAGGCTGTAACTTATGCAAGTGCATGGATTTAGATGTGGGATGACCACCTGTTCCGAATGGATCATGTGTCCATGCCATAAAGACATGTATGTGCACAATTTACACATTGTGGGATCCTGGGACAAGGCACAAGCTCTGGCCTCTTTATTGTTCTGTGCCTGTGTTTTGTTCTCATGGCCGTGTTTTTGTCAGGATTACATTTCAGGTTTGACATTTCTGAATCTGCCAGACTGAGAGGGCAACCGCGGCCATGCCAATGGCCTCATGTTGATTCAATTACTATTATTAATGCAGGGAACGATCGTACCAGCAACCACATCGTTGTTTTTTTTTTGTTTTTTTTTGTTAAATAGTGTTTAAAATTTGGGAATCTCTCAGAATATATCAAGTTTTAATTGATCCTTTATAGTGCTAGTCCTGTGTTAGGTTACATGCAAATATAGATAAAAAACAGTTTATTGGATTAATTTAAACTAATTCAAGCTAACACTAACCAGCACTAGTGAAGTGGCATGATGGTTAGGGAGGACCCTTTTTCGGATTACATATAGACGATGATATTGTATTTTTAATAGTATCATTTGATGATATTTTAATCAATGTTTTTATACTATTAGCACTTTAACATTTGCTACAAATGAAAACCTATAAATTCAGAGATAGCTGTGAATATGAGATGGGAGCGGTGCTAATGAAGGTGTATGAGGAGCAGGTGTTAGAGCTCAGGTGAGTTAGTGGTGCAGACTCGGAGGAGGAAAGCGAAACAGGTTACAGAAACTCATTTTATTTCCCTGTCTATAGTACACATATTAAAAACTGAATGTATTTTATATTAACTCTTGTGTGTTGTATCTAAACAATCATTTAAAAAATCTTTTTTTTCACAGGTGGTACCATTCACTAATAATCTCCTAATCAAGACCCTTGAACGGTTGTCACCATGGGTGCTGCAAAAAGAAACAGAAGTCCTGGTCTCATTCTAGGTCCATATGTCTTCAGGACTTTGGTATTTGTATAATATTGCTATTAATAAATGTCCCTCTTGTGTGTTTGCCTTTTCCAAGCAGAAGCCAACTAATTAGTATCAGTGGCTTTATCTAAAGCCGGGGAGAATGATATCACGTCTCCCTGTTCCACAGACGTGTGCTGTGTGCCAGCAGGGAATGAAAGGACCTTGGCAGTCGTTCAGAATGTCAAGTCTCCACAGCCATTTATTGTCACGGTAGTTAAAAGATGATGATAAACTGGTTTCGAGCAGATGGTGTAAACACACGCAATGAGGGTTATGGGGAGCTATAAGGTTTAAAATGCTGCAACTCCCTATTTAAATGTTTTTATATTTAAGAGTCCTCATTTGGCGGCACGGTGGCTTAGTGGTTAGCACATTCGCCTCTCAGCACTAGGGATTCCCGGTTCGAATCCCCATCTGGGTGGAGTTTCCATGTTCTCCCCGTGTCTGCGTGGGTTTCCTCCGGGTTCTCCGGTTTCCTCCCACAGTCCAAAAACATGGATCAAGTTAATTGAATTCTCGAAATTGCCCCCTATAGAGTGTGTCTGTGTGAGTGAGTGTGTGCCCAGCGATGGATTGGCGCCCTGTCCTGGGTGTATCTGCCCAGCGCCCGAGATGTTCTCCCCTGGATGGGCATGGGGAACCCCACCGCGACCCTAATAGAGCGGGAGATAATGAATGAATGAATGAATGAGTCCTCATTTCATTGAACTCAATGGGGTTCATTACAATTTCAATAAAACATGAACCACTTGCCCCCTAAAAACTGGCTGTTTGGATTCGTAAATGTTCTGATTTGTGTAATGTGTAATGATTTTCACACATATTATTATGAATTTTTTTTTACTTGTGAATAATGAAATTTATCTTAGATTGTAAATGTAACATGCCTCTTATAAATGTATTGTTAGGCTCCCTCTACAGGCTGTAAAACCAAATTGCATCAAGTGTTACACCATATTGCTCTTACAAGACTGCTTTACTATTTTTTAAAATAAATTAAAAATAAACAATTAAAACATCTTACAATTTGCTGTAATCACGAGATAATTTAATTACTTTTATCTTTTATTATATGTTAGGTGTCAATAATTAACATAAAACACTTTAAACCTATCTTAAACATAAATTTAAATTCGAGAGCATGGTAAAATAATACAATAATACAGAATAACAAGTAAAGCAGAAGAACCTCATTAAAGGGCTGTTTTTAAGTCTAAAAACATAGCGCCCTCTGCTGGACAGTAGTTTTATTTTTGCCTGAGATTTTTACAAAACCATTTCTTAAAACTATTTTTTCCTATTTTCGATAAAGAATATTAAATGAAGAAAAATCATACCACGTGCACTTTTGGAAAGTCATAGTGTGAAGTCAGATAAGTCCAAAGATCAGTATCATACCAAAACTGTATAAACATTATTTAGCATATATAATGAACCAATATTTACATATATTAATTATTGATTAGTTGTAAACAGACTTCTGCAGTGCATCTCATGTTGAGTCAGAACAACTTTACTGAATTATCTATAAGAACTGAATAAAAGTACAACTTCAATAAAATTATTATAAGAATTTTTTATATTATAAAATGCTTATACAATACAGGTATTAAAAAGTTCATGAAAAGTTTTAATCGACTTCTTCAATAGTTGGCCCCTGGCTTGTTGCTCCTGCGGCAGATCGGGCCTGAGCTCCACAGCTTCCAGAAGGCGTTGCTCCCTGGTACAGCTTAGTGATGATGGGGTTACAAACTTTCTCCAGTTCTTTCAGCTGATCTTCAAACTCCTCCTTTTCAGCCAGTTGGTTGTTCTCCAGCCAGCTGATGGCCTGGTTGCACCTCTCGATGACTTTCTTCTTATCGTCCTCAC
>JAFMOD010000907.1:32712-137884 GCA_019802435.1 Corydoras maculifer
ACCAGATCCGACCCGACCAGATCCGATCACATACAGAAGCGACCAGATCCGACCCGACCAGATCCGATCACATACAGAAGCGACCAGATCCGACCCGACCAGATCCGATCACATACAGAAGCGACCAGATCCGACCCGACCGGATACGATCAGATCCGACCAGACCCGAGAAGACCCGAACAGACCCGAGAAGATCCGATCAGATCCGACCGACAGCAACATCCGACTCCGGTAGGAATAACTCTCAAACATCTTCCTAACTTTAAACTGAGTGTTGGAGGCAGATGCAGGTTCGTTTGATAAATCGGAGGTTCTAGTAAAGGGATCCAGCGTTCTGGAGGGGGGGGGGGGGATACACCCAGGACAGGGCACCAATCCATCGCTGGGCACACACTCACTCACACAGACACACTCTATATGGGGCAATTTGGAGAACTCAATTGACTCGATCCATGTTTTTGGACTGTGGGAGGAAACCGGAGAACCAGGAGGAAACCCACGCTGACACGGGGAGAACATGGAAACTCCACCCAGATGGGGATTCGAACCGGCTAACCACTAAGCCACCATGTCGCCTCCATTTAGATTATTTTTGCATAAATTAAACTAAAATAAAAACTAAACCGACTGAAACACAGGATGCCCTGAGCCTGAGGGGGAGGGGTCTCTTTAAGGATCATCAGAGTGAATAGCTGGCTCTCTGGAGGTCTTTAAATTCAGTTTTTTAAAAATTATAAATATAGTTTGTGACTGTGAATAGTCTGTGTGAGTAAGTGTGTGCCCAGCGATAGATTGGCGCCCTGTCCTGGGTGTATCTGCCCAGTGCCTGAAACGTTCTCCCCGTCTGGATGAGCATGGGGAACCCCACCCCCACCCCACCCCCACGATCCTAATAGAGGATAAAGCGGAAGATAATGAATGAATGATAATTAATATAATGTCTTTATTCTGTGCAGCGACTATTATTTGCATATTGCCATGTGTATTCTGTATAAGAAGGTATAAAACATGATTGTTGGCTTGTGAAAATGACTCCGAGGTTGTAATGTATGGAACAGTTTCTGATCTTCTGACATTAATGGGGTTCAGATTTGTTTAAAAGCAGCCTTGCTAATGTTTCACACAGTCCTCCCTCAGGGAACTTTACAAAACCCTGAGCAGCAGCGGATAGCGTGACTGTCACTCAAAATAATGTGTAGGGGCACACCGAGAGAGGGCTGCAGTGGGAATACTGCGCCGAGTCACCCCCCCGAGGGTCATCTTAAACAAGCAGAGGCTATTTATTTTGGTCAGAGAACTCTCTGCAATTCATCATTTGGATTTCTGCTCTTTTAGTATCTCGCATCACATCTCTCAGCCACAGCTCGCGATTTGGTTTAATAGAATAACAATCACTGTGTTACTGTGTGTGTGTGTGTGTGTGTGTGTGTGTGTGTGTGTGTGTGTGTGTGTGTGTGTGTTTGTGTTCATGTTACACATATTTCCAAACAGGCCAAATGTAAGGAACGGCCAAATACAATATTATTAAATCGCAGAATGTGAAATCTAATATTGTTAGTGATGCAGCAGTCAGTGCTACAGTCTCACAGCAAGGATTTCCACTGGGGGTAAACAAAAATGCCCTCTCTGTGTCTGAGTGGGTTGCGTCCCACATTCCAATGACATGCTGCTGGATAATTCGGAGCTACTCATCCCCCCCCCCCCGCCCTCCCGATGGACTCTGATCAAGCAAAGACCTGACGACCGAGTTTATAAAAACCTTCATATGAAAATCCAATGATCAGAATCATTAAAAACCGACTTATAAAGTGTCTCAAGGTCGGATACGAGGACAGGGACAGTCCTAACACTCAGTAATATTCATTCATTCATTCATTCATTATCTCCCGCTTATCCTCTATTAGGGTCACGGGGGGGTTCCCCATGCCCATCCAGGGGAGAACGTCTCGGGCGCTGGGCAGATAGACCCAGGACAGGGCGCCAATCCATCGCTGGGCACACACTCACTCACACACACAGGCACAGACACACTCTATATGGGGCAATTTGAAGAACTCAATTGACACGACCTGTCCTGGGTCTGTCTGCCCAGCGCCCGAGACGTTCTCCCCTGGATGGGCATGGGGAATCCCACCGCGACCCTAATAGAGGATAAGCGGAAGATAATGAATGAATGAATGAATGAACAATTGACACGATCCATGTTTTTGGACTGTGGGAGGAAACCGGAGAACCCGGAGGAAACCCACGCAGACACGGGGAGAACATGGAAACTCCACCCAGATAGGGATTCGAAACGGGAATCCCTAGAGCTAAGAGGAGAACGTGCCAAACCATTAAGCCACCGTGCCGCCCGCACAGTAATATGACTTACAAATGTTTTTCAAGTGAAGGTGCCAAAATATTGATTAAATAATTAGCTTTAATGCCGGCACGGTGGCTTAGTGGTTTAGCATGTTCTCCTCTCAGCGCTAGGGATTCCCGGTTCGAATCCCCATCTGAGTGGAGTTTCCATGTTCTCCCTGTGTCCGCGTGGGTTTCCTCCGGGTTCTCGGGTTTCCTCCCACAGTCCAAAAACATGGATCAAGTCAATTGAGTTCTCCAAATTGCCCCATATAGAGTGTGTCTGTGTGAGTGAATGTGTGCCCAGCGATGGATTGGCGCCCTGTCCTGGGTCTATCTGCCCAGCGCCCAAAACGTTCTCCCCTGGATGAGAATGGGGAACCCCACCGCGACCCTAATAGAGGATAAAGCGGGAGATAATGAAGATGAAGCTTTAATGCCAATAAAGTGTCCCAAACATCACACCATCGCCAACAGACAGCACACGAAACAACCGTTCCACTTCAGGCCCGATGTTAAACGACTGTAACGGATGGACGTTAATACAGTAAGTCAATCGGCCGGTTTGTGGGTTGTAAATCCAGTCTCAAGCGTTTGGCCGCACCATCCTTCATGTTTAATCACAGCGTGTCTGAGCATCCGAAAGGGAAGCACGCATGCTTGAGGAGAGGTGGGCAGTTTTGTGGGCAACCTCTCAGTATGTGAGAGTTTCGGAGATAATTATGGTAACATCATCCACAGCGCAGCAAATCAGAGGATCTAAAGCACTCCAGATGACTGGAGGGATTACAAAAGAGGAGAAACCATGTGCTTTTATTAGAAATTTTTTTTTTTGGTGTGTTCAATCAGTTGTGCTTCATTCATTCATTTATTATCTCCCGCTTATCCTCTATTAGGGTCGCGGTGGGGTTCCCCATGCCCATCCAGGGGAGAACATCTCAGGCGCTGGGCAGATAGACCCAGGACAGGGCGCCAATCCATCCCTGGGCACACACTCACTCACACAGACACACTCTATATGGGGCAATTTGGAGAACTCAATTGACTCGATCCATGTTTTTGGCCTGTGGGAGGAAACCGGAGAACCCGGAGGAAACCCACGCGGACACGGGAAGAACAAGGAACTCCACCCTGATGGGGATTCGAAACGGGAATCCCTAGTGCTGAGAGGAGAACATGCCAAACCACTAAGCCACCCGCATTGGTGTGTTCAATCAGTTGTGCTTCAAATTCTGGAAAACGGCCCCGGGTGGGGCAAATTGAACCCAAAAACAAGCTTTCAGAAATCAAAAAGTCTTCTCTTATTTAGTGGTTTTATTTATCCACATGGACATAAGGACTTTTATGTTAAACGTAAACAGTTCCAAACACACGATCGATCTTCCTGTTGCCGCACGCCACCGGTCTGTTGACGGAGGACGCTGGACGGATTCTGGTGTATGTCCCTTCTGAATGTCACGGCCGCATGCAGCACCGTTATGACCAATAAAGAACAGAGAACCAGCAGGACACCGATGGACTACAGACGGTAACTGTAAAACTACAAAGTCCAGCTCTATGACAGGTGGTGGAAAATGATAATGGGGTAAGAAGGGGGCGTCTGCAAACTTTTGACTGACACTGCATTTGCTTCCAATCCCACCCAGTCCTGCTTTCTTTCCAGGTGCATGACATCACTTCCTCTTGTCCCAATACCAAGTTTCCATTGCGTTTTTTTTCCTCCACGTTTGGCAGCGATGCTGGAATACTTTCCATTTGCCACCTGCCCATAAACAGCCCATTAAACAAGGCTGAACTCAGTGTTAATAAATAAATATGGAATTAAGTGCAAGGCCATTTGCTCCGTCCAACAGCTGGCAGAGGACGAAGTCTTTAAACCTTAAACATTTCACTGAAACGCTGTAAAGTCCTTCTCACATTTGGATGAGTCACGAACCGATTCATGTACTGAACTGACTTTCGAATCTTCTGTGTAAAATACAGAGCACTAAAAGATTTCAGCCCTTAAACCCGTCTTAATTGTCTTAAGCAGAGTCTGTACCTGTCTGTAAGTTTCCTTGAAAGCTCTTAAACTTTTCCTGTTAAGTATTTTTATTCATCCATTATCTTCCGCTTTGTCCTCTGTTAGGGTCGCGGGGGGGGGGGGGGGGTTCCCCATGCCCATCCAGGGGAGAACGTTTCAGGCGCTGGGCACACACTCACTCACACAGACACACTCTATAGGGGGCAATTTGGAGAACTCAATTGACTTGATCCATGTTTTTGGACTGTGGGAGGAAACGCGTGAACCCGGAGGAAACCCACGCGGACACGGGGAGGACATGGAAACTCCACCCAGATGGGGATTCAAACCGGGAATCCCTAGCGCTGAGAGGAGAACATGCTGAACCACTAAGCCACCGTGCCGCCCTTCCTGTTAAGTAATCTAAAGTAATATCTGAGAATTAAGGTCCTTGACTCTCACCCCCAACCTTCAGTCCTTACATACTAAAACTTAAACTTCCATCCATCCATTATCTCCCGCTTTTTCTCTATTAGGGTCGTGTGGGGTTCCCCATGCCCATCCAGGGGAGAACGTTTCAGGCGCTGGGCAGATACACCCAGGACAAGGGGGCAATCTATCACTGTGCACACACTCACCCACACAGACACACTCTATATGGGGCAATTTGAATTTTTGGAGAACTCAATTGACTTGATCCATGTTTTTGGACTGTGGGAGGAAACCGGAGAACCCTGAGGAAACCCACGCGGACACGGGGAGGACATGGAAACTCCACCCAGATGGGGATTTGAACCCCTAGTGCTGAGAGGAGAACGTGCTAAACCACTGAAACAGTGAGAAGCTTCTCATTTCTCAGTTTTCTGTGCAGCTGCAGGTTTGTCGAAGTCAGACCTCAGTGTTAAGAACCGTATATGTTTATAAAATCACTGTATATAATCACATGGCCGTTTCTATGTGCTCCTGGCAGTACAGTAATCAAAGCATGTGGTGCCATTCAGCTCCACTTCCTGTGTGGAGTTCAGCTTTCATGTCCACTTCCTTCAGACACTGTGATCTACGCCTTCCTCCCCAAGTTTAAACTCCCCTAAAGTTGGAAACCCACCGGATGAAGGTCTAAATATGTATTCATGTGTTTAGCATTTAGCAGATGTCCGTATATAAAATAACAGACAAATGGGACACAATGCCGTCCAAGCCATTAAGACTAAAGGACCTCATTCAGGGATCAAAATGAAGACAAACTGGCAGAACCGCAACCGTAACCCTTTAATCTAATCTATAGAGCAGCATCCTGAGCTCAGAGGCTTCACAAACATCCACATTACACCTGCAGGAGTTTTAATGACGTCCCATTCCATGGTCCACACTTTGCAGCTGTAATAATTGGAATCATTCTCTCTAAAATGCATAGTTTTGTCTCTCTCTTTTGTCTTTTTTTTTTTTTTTTTTGTTCTTGCAGAGGATGGAATGCGCCATTTTTAGATCAGAAAGGATGGGGGTGGAGGGAAAAGTGTTTGTTTGGGCTTTTTAAAGGCAACATTGGGATGGTGTGATCCTTCATCGCCGCCTTTCAGACCACAGCTGCGTTCCTAGTGTTGTTTGCATGGTTTATGAAGCGCCGGAAAACGAATCGCACAAACAAACGACCCCCCCCCCCCACACACACACACACACACACACACCCCCCCCGTGTGTTCATCTGAACACCAGACGAGACTCGGTCTGATTTTCGGTTTGATGGGTGAACGCACCGTGCCAGGCCGCGCCAGAGGATTCATTGTTCTCCCATAAAAGTGATCTGAATGTGGTCTAAACAAAACACAACACGTCTACTGTTCCCCCAAACACCACCATATCATATTTCCAAGTCTTTTCTCCGGCGCTAACCTCAGACACGATTATGATATACATCTTATTCACGATGCACCTCAAATTACCCTTTAAACTAAATTAGTGGTTGCCCTTACTTACTTTGCCTTCGGAAGGCCGGGGGTTGATTACATGTTCTTTCTAAAGCCTGCCGCCACTCTTTATAGAACAGGGCAAAGTCAGCACACTTGGAGACGGCGACTGTGTGCGTCCTTCTGCACGCAAAGAAAACCCGTGTAGGGTCCCTCTGAAAGATGGGAGCAGCATCCCTGTGAACCCTACAGGGTTGGACAGAACTAAAGGTTCTCTGAATGACAAACTCAAACTCCACTGGGACTAAGTCTACTTGCTATCGGGTTGTTTAAGCAACACTATGAAACAAAACTCATTTCACCTTAAATCATGTCCAGTGTAAATCTCATGTGGGTCTTAATCAGAACATCCCAAAGACTTCGCCTCGTGTTCTCTGAAGCCTCGTCATTCTGCAACATGCTAAAGACATCACGGGATAAAACGAACTCATTGATTGGATAACCCGGTTATTCTGAACCACAGGCCATTCAGCTGATATGATTGCATTGCCACTTTTCATCGCTGAGCCTCGAACGGAACCTTTAAAGACCTCTAAACACTGGCACGAGCCGAACAAAGAGCAAACTAGGAAATAACCGAACAGGAAAAGAAGAAAAGGAAAAGGTTTGATCAAGTTCTTACAAGCACAAAGGGAAAACGGGGGCTATAAATACATCCGTTTCCTCATAAGACGTTAATGTAAATAAAAAGGGAATGCAATCATGTGCACATCAGTCCTATATTTAATTCTAGTAGCACAATTGTAATTGTATCAGCGACACAAAAAAAGATGCCAGAGGGACGTTGAGGATTGAGAATAAAATGAACTGTGAGGAAAGCTAGGGAGGGGTTAACCACACTGGTAAAGGCTGTGTGGGCAAAAATACAACCAGAGAAGAAACCTGGTTATTATTATCATAGTGTAGGAAAGCAACTGCCTGCTCTGAGTCTGAGCTCATTTAATATGTGGGATGTAGAGATAACACCATACAGTAATGGTTTTATTATTATTATTATTATTATTATTATTATCATGCGTGTCATCACCTCAGACTAAAAAGGAAAAAAAAAACATCCAGGTTATCGATACCTTGAAAGAAAGGCCTTGCTTATTTCAGCAGGACAAGGCCAATTCAAAAGTATGTGTTAGAACAGCATGGTTCTGTATCTAAGGATCTAAAATAATGGAAAACAGACACAAGAGTCCTGAACTTAGTAAATTATGGAAAATCACTTCATATCCACTTCCACACTAAATGGTCCCCGCAGTTCCTGAGTGCTTACTGTGTTGTTAAGAGAGGAGACGGTGCGGCAAAGTTATTAAAATGCCCCTGGTAACATTACGACACTAACTTTTATGAGTTTCAACACCTGAAACGAGGTTGTTGTAGTATTCCGTTTAATAAAATACAGGGTTTTAATAACGTGCACATCATTGCTCTCTGGCTTTTTAGTGAAATAATGAAAAGCACTCAACTCTACACAGTCACTTAGGAAATGATTTAACCATCTTCATTATTTAAACATCACGCAGGTTCACATTAACCTCCAAACAACGAACCGCAGATCCCATATAACACGTATTTTCACCTCAGCTCAGCCTTGTGTTTTCACCAGCTGGCATTAATATGTCTGCCGCTCACATTAACCGAGAGCTTCCACAGCCTTTTCTAAAGAATCCAGCCTGAGATCAATTAACTGACCGCAAATGGTGGATAAGATCAATCCAAAGAAACAACAGCAACTATTTACAGCCTGATGTTTTCGCACTGATTTATTCCATCTTAAAAAAAAAAAGGGCCTGTATTCCATCAAGGCAAAGGATGCACCAGTTCAGAAAGACATTTAGACGTGAAACACAAACGAGAAACGTAACAAAAAAAAAACCCCTCAAACTTAAACACATCGGAAATAATGTTAAATAGTAAAAGATAAAGATCGGCACTTAAGGTTTCACGAAAACTCAACTTTGCCATTTTCCAGCTCAAACAGTGGCAGCATTCAAAGATGGATGACGAACTGGGCGCTCGGCTTCGGTTTAACACATCATTAAACCCCAGGACAGCACCGTTTCTGTGGCCCTCTTGGAATAGATGGAGGGAAGCAGAACGCGGAACAGTTTTAGTATTTTGATTTGTTTCCATAAACTAAAGTCAGACAGCTTTAAGGTTCAGTTGGTGCTTAAAAACGAAAAGTGGTTCTGCGTAAAAAAAAAAAAAAAAAGAAACCTTTTGTGGTACAGAATGTAAACATTCCTGGTGTCGAGTAACTTTTACTGCGGGTTTTTATGGAGTGCATTGTCTGCACTCTTGTCCGCGTGAATTTTAAAACAAAGCCCAAAATATTCCAAAACATGTTAAAAGCCCTGTACATAGAACAGCCATGTTGGATATTTATGTATTGAATATCTGTACAGCATCAAATCAGTTTTCAGAAGAGGAACGATAAGTCTGAGGTCTGGTATTTTTTCTGTTTGCATTATGTAACAGCTTAACGTTGAGATATGAACTTGGACGGGACAGAAACCTCGGAAAACAATAGATGATGTACTATTCTAAAAAGCGCTGTATAAATAAAGGAACTTGAACTAACTACTGCACCCAGTCATAGGACACGGGAAGCCAAATATAGTTGCAGAAACCTTTGCAGGATCTCCGTTAGACCCAAACCCAGGATGTTCTTGTTGTGGAGTACGCACTGCTGCACCACCATGAGTCACATTACAAAAGGACCCAAATCACCCCTTAAAACTGTTGCAGTAAACCTTCTCATTCATATCCATCCATCCATTATCTTCCACTTCATCCTATATTAGGGTCTCGGGCGCTGGGCAGACACACCCAGGACAGGATGCCAATCTATCACTGGGCACACACTCACTCACACGGACACACTCTATATGGGGCAATTTTTGGAGAACTCACTTGACTTGATCTATGTTTTTGGACTGTGGAAGGAAACCGGAGAACCCGGAGGAAACCCACGCAGACACGGGGAGAACATGGAAACTCCACCCAGATTGGGATTCGAACCGGGAATCCCTAGTGCTGAGAGGAGAACATGCTAAACCACTAAGCCACCATGCCGCCGCAACTATTATATATCCATCCATCCATTATCTGCCACTTTATCATCTATTAGGGTCGGGGGGGTTGGGGGTCCCCATGCCCACCCAGGGGAGCGAATGTCTGGGGCGCTGGGCAGATAGACCCAGGACAGGATGCCAATCCATCGCTGGGCACACACTCACTCACACAGACACACTCTAAACAGGGCAATTTTTTCATTCATTCATTCATTATCTCCCGCTTATCCTCTATTAGGGTCGCGGTGGGGTTCCCCATGCCCATCCAGGGGAGAACGTTTCGGGCACTGGGCAGATACACCCAGGACAGGGCGCCAATCCATCGCTGGGCACACACTCACTCACACACACACACTCTATATGGGGCAATTTTTTGAGAATTCAATTAACTTGATCCATGTTTTTGGACTGTGGGAGAAAACCAGAGAACCCGGAGGAAACCCACGCAGACACGGGGAGGACATGGAAACTCCACCCAGATGGGGATTCGAACCAGGAATCCCCAGCACTGAGAGGAGAACGTGCTAAACCACGAAGCCACCGTGCCGCCCCTAATATACTGTATATCATAAATCATAATAGATTTCTACTGAACACTGAGCAGAACGAACAGAAAATCCAATCTGGCCTAAGATGGAAGGGCCGGCGTGAAATGAAGGCGGCCGTCGTGACAGTACAGTGATTAAATGTGGTTGCCTGCTGAACGTAAACTGTTCTCACGTCAGTGGATTAGCATACGAGTAAAGACCCGCGGAGACTGCAACAACTACCCTGTAATAACTAAACAGTGTCCAGCACACTACCAAACATGTACATGCTTCTGTAACCAATACCGCAGTGTTGATAAACACCATAAACCTGCCACGAACGCCCGCCGCCGAAACGGTTACCTGCTGTGAACGTAAAGCTGCAGGCCTTCTGGAAGCACGCTCTCCTCTGATTGGTCCTCCAAACCGACTTCACTCCACCTGAAAGGAGTCAGTCAAGGACGGAGGAAGCGATTATGAACAGGGGTGAAATAAAAAAGATGAATAAACATAAAGACACACATTTACATTCATTCATTCATTATCTCTAGCTTTATCCTCTATTAGGGTTGCGGGGGGGGGGGAAGGGGTGTTCCGGGGGGTTCCCCATGCCCATCCAGGGGAGAACGTCTCGGGCGCTGGGCAGATAGACCCAGGACAGGACGCCAATCCATCTCTGGACACACACTCACTCACACAGACACACTCTATATGGGGCAATTTGGGGAACTCAATTGACGGGGGGGGGGGGGGGGGGGGGGGGGGGGGGGGGGGGGGGGGGGGGGGGGGGGGGGGGGGGGGGGGGGGGGGGGGGGGGGGGGGGGGGGGGGGGGGGGGGGAACTCAATTGACTTGATCCATGTTTTTGGACTGTGGGAGGAAACCGAGAACCCGGAGGAAACCCACGCAGACACGGGGAGAACATGGAAACTCCACCCAGATGGGGATTCTAACCGGGAAGCCCTGGTGCTGAGAGGAGAACATGCTAAACCACTAAGCCACCGTGCCGGCAACATAATGTAATTTAGATATGTCAATTTTATATTGTTCCCTGTATAATGTATGGAATAATGTATAGTATATAGACAATACAACACTTCATTCCTTGTATGTAAAACATAATAATAATAAATCTGATTCTGATTATATTCGTTATTGATTTTGCTGAAAGCTTTTCTGACCTGTTACAGCCTCATGTCTCGTGATTCAGGACCTCTCTCCAGGTAAATGTAAAATACAGACTGAACACTCAGAGCCAGCATTCAGGAAAGTTTAGTTTGTCTTCTTTTATCGTTATGAGAAAAAAAAAACAAAAAAAAAAAGAAAACCACTGGAGGTTAATTGCATTAGTCATTACACACCTCCACAGACTCAGTGTACGAGGAAAACGCAGAGCCTCGCCCTGTTAGATGATTTACAGTTCCACTTCCTTCTCGAGAATCGCAGAAACAGGATATTTACTCAAGAGACGGCATATTTCATTAGTGACTGAGTAACTGCGTGCTCGCACCTTAATTTCATCTTAAGTCTTTAAAGACCTGACATTGAATGTAAAGCCACAGTTCCGATTTTTACAAGCTTTTACTCACCAGCCGGTATCTCGAGCTGCTGGAATGCAGTCTGCAATCACAAAACACAGGGATGAATGACCCTCTTTTGCACGAGGGCCTTTGTATATAAGTATTTAGGCTGTGAGGTTTTATGATGGCACTCGTGCTGTTCATTTTGTCACGTCCGTATATATTTCAGGGAGCTGTATGTAAGCACTGATAAAAGCCGTGTCCATTAAAGAAGATTTATCTCCCCTTTTAATATTTGCAGCTTTTAAAAAAGGTTATGTAATGGTCTTTCATCCCGCGGCACGCTGCGCTCCACGCTCTGTTTCGGTCCTGCCTGTGGAGGTGACACCAAAGTAAATGTTAAGTGTCAGGGAAAAAAAAAAAAAAAAAAAAAAAACAATAGGAAGGACAGATAGAGGCCTGGTCATCATTTGTGCTGCGTCTGGCACTGTTTTTAAAGCCCAAAGCTCTCAGAGTTAATCTTTCACCCGGACGAACGATGCATTTAATCTAAAAGGCATACACAATGCGGTCCGGGACGTTCGCAGGCTCTCGGTTCTGGGTTTGGCGTCACATCCAGAGCTATTTTGTTTGTATGGATATGTAATTACGGATTAACTTCGGGCCGCATTCCTGCATTTTCTGCATTTCTCCCACATCTTCCCGACCTCTCGTGTTTATCTTTTTGTTTTTCTTGCTGACGTTCCCGTTTCGTTGTCTATTTTCGTGTCCCGATGGCGAAACAAACAACGAAAAAGGACGCCACGGTATCTGAAGAGTTTGACACCTGATGCTTGATGAAACCTGTCCTGTTGAGATGTTTTCTGACAGACGTAACAATTATGTTCACATCCTTTTGGCAAGAGCCTTTATCTGAAGCAAGTGGACTTGAATGTGTTCCAAATGCGAAGCTATTCAAGTTTTAGGGAGGATTAAAGGGCGCAGAATAAACCCTATACACTCCAGGATGCCCTCATTATAAGAAATGGCAGTCCACCTACTGTTCTTTTAAAGCACACACATATAAAGACGACCACCTTTTTTTATACCACCGCCCATGTGGTGGTGCTGGGTGGATGAAAGAGTCTAAATAAGGGTTTAACTACATCTTCCTATCCTCACGGGGATCCAAACGCCAGACCACAGTGATAGACAGGGAGAACATGAATGCCATCCCACACCCAAAAACACAAGGTCACCGTGTTCTCACAGCCTCCGCCGGCCGCCGTGATGTCAGCGTGACACACACGCAGTACACACTGAGTCAGATGTCCCGCTCTGCAATTTCCTGCGTCCATCCGAATGTTGACGGGTGTTTCTGCGTCCACAGGGAGGACGTGCATCAGAATGAGCGACCAGTTCAGCTGTGAGAACTGCAAAGAGGCTCTGTACGGGAAAAAGTACATCAAGGTGGACGACGTCCCGCACTGCGTCCCCTGCTACGATCGACTCTATGCCAACATCTGTCAGGGCTGCAAGGAGCTCATCGGACACGACTCACGGGTGAGAGAGAGAGAGTGTGTGTGTGTGTGTGTGTGTGTGTGCTTTGTGACCATACTCAGAATCCTGTGCTGTGGAGTGTGTGCTGGTGTTTATTTAGATTTCTTTTGGGGTGTTGATTTAAACTTTATAGCAATAGATCATCAGGTTATATAAACCATGTAAATCGTGTTAGTGTACCTGTTTATAAAAGACTGTGTACTTCTGTGTGTGTGTGTGTGAGCCTGCACAGTCCTGCCCTAATCTGTTGATGGAAAGAAATCTTCCATCATTCGGTCATAAACAGAAATGCTTCATGTAGACGACTGAGATGCAGAGGAACAAACGGACGTCCATTCAGTCTGCATCCTTTTGGACGTCGGGGATTTATTTGGGAGGTGTCCTTGGTGACTGTGACATCACCAACGATTCCTTGGGGATAAAATATCCAGTTCATTCACTTCAGTAAAAGAACCAATACAGCAACAAACAAAATCCTTTAGTACGAGAAAATGAATCGGGAATCAATCAGGCTGCCACATTCATGGAAACAGTTTGGGGAAGGCCCTTTTCTGTCTCAGCATGACTGTAGCGGTACCCTAATGCAAAAGTAGGGACCAGAATGCCGTGGTTTGGTGAGTTTGGTGTAAAAACCAAACATAAAAAGAAACGTCACCTCATGCAGAACCCTACTTCATTCTTTGCACGTCATTAGGGATGAATTAGAATGGAGATTAGGAGCCAGGTCCTGTAACTGAATCCGTTTCTAAGAATCTGTAATTCTTAGAGCTTGTCCCGTCATATATACAGTCATGCGAGTGGATTCATATCGCAGTGCTGTTTTAACGACGACTCCTCTGAGCTTTCAGGCATCATGTTCCCTCAGAGTCTAAATAAAGCATCGCCTCTGGTGGGAAATGCAGCCAGGCCTTCCTTTGATCGAAGGCTCTGCTGTGTACGCTTCTGATTTAGTTAAACCTCTAACACAGTGTACAAAGTGTGCATGACCTCCGTACAGTGCCGCACCTGAGTGACGTTAAGTGTCAGGACTGATGTTTCTGCCATAGGAGCTGTATTACGACGACCATCACTACCATGAGGAGTGCTTCCGGTGCGCCCGCTGCAGCCGCTCACTCGCGGACGAGCCGTTCATGTTCCAGGATGAAGCTCTGCTCTGTAACGACTGTTACTGCAGCGAGTTCTCCTCCAGATGTGTGGCCTGCGACAAGACCTTCATGCCGGGTATCATATGCGTATACATTTACATTACATTCGGTCATTTAGCCGACGCTTTTATCCAAAGTGACTTACAAGGTGAGCACAGGGTTCATCACAGCATCCCTGGAGCGATGAGGGTTAAGGGCCTCGCTCAACGACCCACAGTGGTAACTTCTGTGGACCTGGGATTTGAACCCACAACCTTCAGATTGATAGCCCAACGCCCTGACCACTGAGCTCCCGCGCCCTTATATCATAAGCGTACATGTCATTAGATGATGGAGAGCTTCACAGGGATCATTTCTCTGATCTACAGTGGGGTATTTTAAATATATTTGTCTGTGAGAGTGTCCTAAGCGTCCTATAAACGAGCGGGAGACACATGTTCCTGTGAGACAGATGTTGCTTGTCTGATAAGGACCGGATTGACCTGAAGGGCTGCGTCTTCTTCAGGTTCTCATGACTTCACGAACATTCCAGGGAGTGACACGTTTCATCAGATAAGAGCGCGTAATTGATTTGCTTCAGAAGGAAATATTAGCAGCTACACGCCTTCGGGAACTGCTGACTGGGTCCAAACATTTTCACTGATCCTTCAGCATCAGCGAGCCATCGGGCCGTGCGTCATGCCGAGTAAGCGTCTGAGTATCTGTGGGCTCGTGCGTCAGTCTCAACAGTTTTCCTTCATATTTTAATTTTTAATGTACTCGACAGACCGGATTACACCGTCGATGGAACCCCCACCCCCACCCCCACCCCCCCCGGACCTCGGTGTCAGATCAGGTTGCTTTAAAATGACTAAGCAATGCACCTGCGCTCGGGCGGGCTGACTGAATGCCGTAGTCGTTGTGGTGGAGTGAGATTCGCGTGACTGGGAGCAGGTTCACGGCGGGTTTGCGGCCGGTTTGCCGTTCTGTGGAACGGATCCAGTGGGCGGCTTCTGAGCGCAGCACTCGCCATCTGACTGCACAATGCATTCTGACACGTTGGGTGAATGGGACACCATCATACGGCATTCCAGAATTAAGGGCTGTTCGTTTTTGCACCATTTGGTCTCATAGTGGCAGCACGGTGGCTTAGTGGATGGCACGTCCACCTCTCAGCACTATTCCCGGTTCGCATTCCCATCTGGGTGGAGTTTCCATGTGTCTCCCCGTGTCTGCGAGGGTTTCCTCCGGGTTCTCTGGTTTTCTCCCACAGTCCAAAAACATGGATCAAGTTAATTTGAGTTCCCCAAATTGCCCCATACAGAGTGTGTATGCGTGCGTGTCTGTGTGAGTGAGTGTGTGCCTAGTGATAGATTGGCGCCCTGTCCTGGGTGGGTCTGCCCAGCACCCAAAATGTTCTCCCCTGGATCCCCTGGCATGGGAAACACCACTGCAACACTAATATAGGACAAAGCGGAAGATAATGAATGAATGGTCTCATAGTTCGACGTGTGCAGGTTCTGCTTCCCTCATGCCTTCGGTTCCACTCTGCAGTTCAATGTACAGTCTGTAGTCTGTTTGTGTTCTACAGTACATACTGTGTACTCTAACATCCAATAGTACCACCACAGAGCAGGGATTATTTGGTGGGTGTATTATTCCTATCCCAGCAGTGTCACTGAGGTGGAGAAATGAAACTACAGCAGCACTGCTGCACTAAAACCCCCCCCTCACTGCATCAGGCTCACTGACAATAAACAATCCACCACCCAAATGATACCCGTTCTGTGATGTTTCTGACCAACAGAGAACAGAGAACCAACAGAGGACTAACAAACACAAAGAACACAGACGGACGACAGCCTGTTATTGTAAAACTTTAACCTCCGTCTCTATGGTAAGCGGAGGAAATACAGAATGAGGCATGAAGGGGGCGTGTCCAAACGTTTGACCGGTGCTCTGTGTGGTTAGTGGACCTGTTCGTCTCAGGGTTCAAAATAACTTTTCATTCATTCATTCATTATCTCCCGCTTATCCTCTATTAGGGTCGCGGGGGGAAGGGGGTTTCCATGCCCATCCAGGGGAGAACGTCTCGGGCGCTGGGCAGATACACCCAGGACAGGGCGCCAATCCATCGCTGGGCACACACTCACTCACACAGACACACACTATAGGGGGCAATTTTGAGAATTCAATTAACTTGATTCATGTTTTTGGACTGTGGGAAGAAACCGGAGAACCCGGAGGAAACCCACGCAGACACGGGGAGAACATGGAAACTCCACCCAGATGGGGATTCGAACCGGGAATCCCTAGTGCTGAGAGGCGAACATGCTAAACCACTAAGCCACCGTGCCACCCTCAAAATAACTTAAAGCCGGAAAAAGTCAGAACTAAGAATTTTAAACATACCCTGTAAATCTTTTTTTTTTCTTTCTTTTTCCTCCCAGGTTCCAAAAAGCTGGAGTATAACGGCTCAGCGTGGCATGAGGACTGTTTTGCATGTTGTGTGTGTAAGCAGTCTCTGGCTTCTCAGGCGTTTATCCCCGACAAGGGCAATTATTACTGCGTCCCCTGTCATGAGAACCGTTTCTCTCCTCGCTGCAGCCACTGCAAACAGGTCTCACACACACACAAATTAATCTGACCATCACATCCAAAATATACTTAAAAAAAAGAAATAATAACGCTAATAATCTGCGTTACAGATCCTGCTGCAGGGAGGGGTGATGTACCAGGATGAGCCGTGGCACAGGGAGTGTTTCCTGTGTACAGGCTGTGAGATTCAGCTCGCCGGTCAACCCTTCACCTCACAGGAAGACAAGCCGTACTGCATCAAGTGCTTCAGCAGCCTGTATGCACAAAAATGCACAGCCTGCAATAAGGCCATTACAGGTTAGTGTGTGTGTGTGTGTGTGTGTGTGTGTGTGTGTGTGTGTGTGTGTGTGTGTGTGAACTGCATTGCGGATAAAAGGAACACTTATGTGCAACACTGCTGGACAAACACTGGTTGTGTGAGATCAGACAAGAAGCCTTTGTTCAAGTCTGAATATTAAAAAGAGGAACTGTGATTAGAAACTGTCTGCAGATCCTAAATGTATTTCATATCTCTCTCGCCCTTTCTCTCTCTCTCTCTCTTTCTCTCTCTCTCTCTCTCAATCCAATTCAATTCAATTGAATTTGCTTTATTGACATGACAAATGTGGCACGGTGGCTTAGTGGTTGGCACGTTCGCCTCTCAGCACTAGGGATTCCCGGTTCGAATCCCCATCTGGGTGGAGTTTCCATGTTCTCCCCGTGTCTGCGTGGGTTTCCTCCGGGTTCTCCGGTTTCCTCCCACAGTCCAAAAACATGAATCAAGTTAATTGAATTCTCAAAATTGCCCCATATAGAGTGTGTCTGTGTGAGTGAGTGTGTGCCCAGCGATGGATTGGCACCCTGTCCTGGGTCTATCTGCCCAGCGCCCGAGACGTTCTCCCCTGGATGGGCATGGGGAACCCCACCGCGACCCTAATAGAGGATGAATAGAGATAATGGATGAATGAATGAATGAGATGACAAATGTTTACATTCGTATTGTCAAAGCATATTATATACAGATAAAATCACAGGAATAAAGAAACAAATACAACTTAATTTAGATTAATAAAGATTATGTGTGTGTGTGTGTGTGTGTGTGTGTAAATAAACAATAATAGTAATGATTATATGAAAAATGTAAATATTATATTATATATGGTAATAGTGGGAAAAAATATAATAAATAAAAAAATCTAAACAAACATTCATTCATTATCTCCCGCTTATCCTCTATCAGGGTCGCGGTGGGGTTCCCCATGCCCATCCAGGGGAGAACGTCTCGGGCGCTGGGCATATAGACCCAGGACAGGGCGCCAATCCATCGCTGGGCACACACTCACTCACACACACACACTCTATATGGGGCAATTTGGAGAACTCAATTGACTTGATCCATGTTTTTGGACTGTGGGAGGAAACCGGAGAACCCGGAGGAAACCCACGCAGACACGGGGAGAACATGGAAACTCCACCCAGATCTAAACAAACAGATATACAAATATACATATACAAGTGTGTGTGTGTAAGTGTGTATGTGTCTGCATGTGTGTGTATGGACGCAAGCGTATATAATGGAGTGATGAATAGGTTTTGTGGTCTCTCTCTCTCTAGGATTTGGCGATGGAAAGTACGTTTCATTCGAGGACCGTCAGTGGCATCAGTCGTGTTTTAAATGCTCCAAATGCACCGTCTCTTTGGTTGGAAATGGCTTTTTCCCTCTCGGTACAAAAATACTCTGTAAAGACTGCAACAATTAAACACAACCAGGACTCTGGATCTATAAGACTGACCGTGGATCAGACGTCCAGAGGCGGAGACGCAACAGAAAGCATTTTCCATCTGAAATGTAAAAGTGTAAATATGTTATACTGGGGCGGCGCGGTGGCTTAGTGGTTCAGAATGTTCTCCTCTCAGCACTAGGGATTTCCGGTTCGAATCGCCATCTGGGTGGAGTTTCCATGTCCTCCCCGTGTCTGCATGGGTTTCCTCCGGGTTCTCCGGTTTCCTCCCACAGTCCAAAAACATGGATCAAGTCAATTGAGTTCTCCAAATTGCCCCATATAGAGTGTGTCTGTGTGAGTGAGTGTGTGCCCAGCGATAGATTGCCGCCCTGTCCTGGGTGTATCTGCCCAGCGCCCGAAACTTTCTCCCCTGGATGGGCATGAGGAACCTCCCCCCCCCGCGACCCTAATATAAGATAAAGCAGAAGACAATGAATGAATGAAAGTTATACTAGTTCATTCTGAGCAGAATGTAGATGATTGAATGACGCAGTGAAGCTCAACTCCAGCTTAAGCTCAAGCTTATTAAACCAAAGTTGTGAACCCTTTTGATCCTTAGATCTTTAGATGGTTATATGGACACCACGCAGTGAGACACCTTCACATCTCGCTCAGCATTAAAACCACCGTGAAGTTCATTCATTCATTATCACCCGGTTTATCCTCTATTAGGGTTGCGGTGGGGTTCCCCATGCCCATCCAGGGGAGAACGTCTCGGGCGCCGGTCAGATACACCCAGGGCAGGGCGCCAATCCATCGCTGGGCACACACTCACGCACGCATACACACTATATGGGGCAATTTGGGGAACTCAATTGACTTGATCCATGTTTTTGGACTGTGGGAGGAAACCGAAGAACCCGGAGGAAACCCACACAGACACGGGGAGAACATGGAAACTCCACCCAGATGGGGATTCGAACCGGGAATCCCTAGTGCTGAGAGGAGAACATGCTGACCACTAAGCCACCGTGCCGCCCTCCGTGAAGTTAATATTCATAATGTACATCACAAACTCACTGCCGTTAATCAGTCAACGAAAATAATTAAGAGTTGTAATAATGATGCCAACGCCCTTCACTGATGTAATACAAACACCTGTCTGTCATTAGAGGGTCACCTAATTATACAAACTGATCAATACATTTCATATTCACCAAAACTATAACTGTGCTTTATATATATTTTTTATCATATACGACATGCGAGGGAATGATCCATCCAGAGTTGTAAACGTTAGCCTGTAGCCTGCACTTAACATGATTAGTATGATATCTGGACGTGTTTTTAAAATAATAATAAAATACTTTTAAGTATCTCTGTTCATGCGTTTGATTTTTTCATTGCTTTTTCTATCCGGCGGCACGGTGGCTTAGTGGTTTAGCATGTTCTCCTCTCAGCACTAGGGATTCCCGGTTCGAATCGCCATCTGGGTGGAGTTTCCATGTTCTCCCCGTGTCTGTGAGGGTTTCTTCCGGGTTCTCCGGTTTCCTCCCACAGTCCAAAAACAAGTCAATTGAGTTCTCCAAATTGCCCCATATAGAGTGTGTGCGTGTGAGTGAGTGTGTGCCCAGCGATAGATTGGTGCCCTGTCCTGGGTCTATCTGCCCAGCAACCGAGACGTTCGCCCCTGGATGGGCATGGGGAACCCCCCCACGACCCTAATAAGAGGATAAAGCGGAAGATATGGATGGGTTTTTCTATCCGTCCAGGTTTCAGGTGAACTGAATAGTATTTTCAGATTTATTTTGCTTAGTTTGAGTGAATTAAAAAGTTCTGTCGTCCTAAGATTTTTAAAAATAGATTCCTATATAATTAATGCACATGATTTAAAATCTATTCTGGCCCACGTTTTAATCTGACCCACATACTGTAAGTCCATGGCATTTGAGAGTCTGCTCCTGGTGGCGAAACAGACCCTATACTCACCAGATTAGGGCCACATCAGCCAAAAAAGTGGCACCTCCTGATCTTTACCACAACATGTGGACCACGAGATGTTTATACGTCATCCACCTTTAGCTCATATGAAGGTAGCAGTGCCATGTGTCTGCCAAACATGGTTTCCAACCCACAATCCTCCAAATAATAGCCCAACACCCTAACCACTGAGCTACCCCGCCCTAATGAGAGGAACCTCTAGCTGCCCCTTTGGTTTTCTAATAGTTAACAGGGCCGAGGATGTCGCTCGAGGCTGGAGACAGGGGTTTGAAACTTTAAAGTAGTAAAGTAATGTTTATAATGCATGACAGACAACTCAGAGCCAAGAAGGTGGGGTGCAAATTTACGGCAGGCACCAACTCAAGGTGTGTAATCTTAGTGAGAGGATTACAGCAGCATAAAGTACCAAATATAAAGCTGACATCTTAAACCAACTTAAATGTCAGATTTCTGTGGGATTCATATGGGATTTATTTCACTGTGATAAGAAATAAAATGAGTTTTTAGATTTATTATTAGCTTAGCACAGGGGCACATGCTTGAGGAGTCGCTGGCTTATCAGCAGAGTGATTATGTCTCAGAAAGTAGGTGCGACGGGCTGTAGAGTCTGAGGATGGTTTACAGGTTGTGTTGTGTGTGTTGTGAGTAAAAAAACCAAAGAGAGTTAAAGTGAAGCTCTGATCGGGGGGTCAGGGGGAGTCTGTTATGGGCCGGAACGCAGACAGACAGAATTAGTGATGTTATTCATGTATCTAATGTTTCAGGACGTGTACATCTACCTTTAAGGATTAGCTGTTGTGTATCACATATCTCAAAAGACTCTTTATAAATCTGATCCCAAGTTATTAAAGCAGCGTCTTCAAAGGAGGTTTTATTTTTATTTGTTGGGTATTTTTAATGTCTTTGGCTCTCTGACCCCCAAAGGCCACGGCTTTAAAGGAAACTCTGTTTTTAATGGTTCCTGAGGGGTTGCAGAGTAAACTCACTCACCGAGCTGCTCAGCTGATGCCAAACGACGACTGAAGCGCAGAGAGGGAGCTTGCATTCTGTGTTCAGTATTATACAAAGATTTGGTCACCTCTGTTATAGTGTAATATATGTGATATTTTCTATAGGGAACAGATATTCACACACACACACACACACACACACACACACAAAACATGCAAGCTTTACACTGAAAGTACCTCTTTCAGTGTGAACTCAGGACCTTGATGCTGTGTGGGGACAGTAATGCACCACTGAATCACCTTTAAAGTAGCATTTTGTCAATTAAAAACATATAATAACATTAATAAATAATTATTACAAAAGTAATTACATGTCTAATATGCATAAAATCTCAGTTGTGCCTAAAGAGTTAATAATACTAATAAAATATAATGACATTGATGATGAGAAGATTAACCAGTTTCAATTTAAAGTTGCGATAACATTGCTTTGCCTCTAGATGGCGCAATACTCACAGTTTCTTGTGATTCTCGGCTCTGTCGGTGGAACCCACTGCCTTAGCTGATTGTAATGAATCAATGAATAAAAAAAGCATATTCAACTGTTTTGTTCTTCTGGTGTATTAAATATTACATTTTGAATTAAAGCAGCATTATACTTCTTATAAATATGTAGAAGTATAATAGTCATTAACCTTTTTTTGGAGGTTTATGGGTCTTTAATGATAAAACTGAGAGAACATTAACAACATTAACATTTTATGCAGCGGCATAAAAACCATAAAACATTCATTTATTCATTATCTTACACTTTATCCTCTATTAGGGTCGCGGGGGGTTTCCCATGCCCATCCAGGAGAGAACATCTCAGGCGCAGGGCATATAGACCCAGGACAGGGCGCCAATCCATCGCTGGGCACACACTCACTCACACAGAAACACTCTATATGGGGCAATTTTGAGAATTCAATTGACTTGATCCATATTTTTGGACTGTGGGAGGAAACCGGAGAACCCGGAGGAAACCCACGCAGACACGGGGAGAACGTGGAAACTCCACCCAGTGCTGAGAGGAGAACATGCTAAACCACTAAGCCACCGTGCCGCCCATAACCCTAAAACAATACACCAAAAATAAGCCGGGCAGCATGGTGGCTTAGTGGTTTAGCATGTTCTCCTCTCAGCACTAGGGATTCCCGGTTCGAATCCCCATCTGAGTGGAGTTTCCATGTTCTCCCCGTGTCCGCGTGGGTTTCCTCCGGGTTCTCCGGTTTCCTCCTACAGTCCAAAAACATGGATCAAGTTAATTGAGGTCTCCAAAATTGCCCCATATAGAGTGTGTCTGTGTGAGTGAGTGTGTGCCCAGCAATAGATTGGCGCCCTGTCCTGGGTCTATCTGCCCAGCGCCTGAGACGTTCTTTCCTGGATGGGCATGGGAAACCCCACCGCGACCCTAATAGAGGATAAAGCGGGAGATAATGAATGAATAAATGAAAATTAAGCCTCCCTATAAGATTATTTACCAGATTATATAGTTATAAATAAAGTAAATCAAATCTGTATCCTGAGATATAATAATTAAGCTGAAATGATTTAAACACTGTAAATAAAAGTGACTTAAAAGCATTAAATCCATGACTTCCCAACATTTTTAGTTTTTAGACACACCGAAACATTATCGGCTAAAACCCCCACACAGCAGTGTGTGGCATTAAAGTCACACCAGATTACACGTAAGCCCACCCGCAGTAAAGCCACAGTGGGAATTTAGGGCCAAGTCACATCCCCTAAAGTGTCTTATCTCACAAAACGGAGAACAGGCCATTTGTTTTGGTGCGGGCCACTCGCTCTCTAATGACCCGAGCATGGGAACATCTTTCTGCTCTCCTTTATTTGTTTTTTATTTTCTTTCGGTTCTCTTCGACTGACAGATTGTCGTTCAGCCGCATTTCCAGAGATCATGTTACACATTTGCCTAAACGCACCATCCTGAGCCCACGCTTCTGCTTCGGTGGAATATTTACATAATGGATTTTAAAAGTATCGTATTAATCTTAAAAACTGTGGGCAACTGATCCAGAGTAAATGAAATGAGAACAACAAGAGAAGAACTGAATTGAAAATAAAAGACCTTTGATGTTGGGCGGTGGTTTTGTTGCCTGTGCCATGTGTGATGACCATATTTGGCAGTCCGGTTCTAAGCAGGACATTCGGTGGACTGGGGTCTTCAAAAAAAATTTCTCCTCAATTATGTTCTGTGGTGAATAAATCTGTTTAGAACCCAATACTTTTTGTTCAGCAGGTATGTTTCTCCTGGTCATCACTGGATTCACAGAATCTGAAAGTTATAACACTTTGTGACACGGCAGCTTCGTATTGCAGCAGCATCACTGGGTCTGATCCACCTGATCACACCTGTGCAACACACACACACACACACACACACACACACCAGAGTCAGTACAGTGCTGAGAACCATCCACCACCCAATCAATACGTGCTCTTAATTCCAGTCTTTTTCACTTTCCACTTGCTTTTATATCCATTCATTCATCCATTATCTCCCGCTTTATCCTCTATTAGGGTCTATTGGGGGGGGGTTCCCCATGCCCATCCAGGGGAGAACGTTTCAGGCGTTGGGCAGATACACCCAGGACAGGACGCCAATCCATCGCTGGGCACACACTCACTCACACAGACACAATCTATATGGGGCAATTTGGAGAACGCCATTGACCTTGATCCATGTTTTTGGACTGTGGGAGGAAACCGGACAACCCGGAGGAAACCCACGCGGACACGGGGAGAACATGGAAACTCCACCCAGATGGGGATTCGAACCGGGAATCCCTAGCGCTGAGAGGAGAACATGCTAAACCACCAAGCCACCGTGCTGCCCATAACCATGTGGGCGGTGGGCAGATAGACCCAGGACAGGGCATCAATCCATCACTGGGCACACACTCACTCACACAGACACACTCTATATGGGGCAATTGTGAGAATTCAATTAACTTGATCCATGTTTTTGGACTGTGGGAGGAAACCGGAGAACCCGGAGGAAACCCACGCGGACACGGGGAGAACATGGAAACTCCACCCAGATGGGGATTCGAACCGGGAATCCCTAGTGCTGAGAGGAGAACATGCTAAACCACCAAGCCATCGTGCTGCCCATAACCATGTGGGGGGGGGGGGTTCCAGCTAGACCCAGGACAGGGCGCCAATCCATCACTGGGCACACACTCACTCACACAGATACACTCTATATGGGGCAATTTTGAGAATTCAATTGACTTGATCCATGTTTTTGGACTGTGGGAGGAAACACGGGGAGGACATGGAAACTCCACCCAGATGGGGATTCGAACCGGGAATCCCTGGTGCTGAGAGGAGAACGTGCTAAACCACTAAGCCATCGTGCCACACTTGCTTTTATAACAAAAGTCTATTTTCTACATTCATTTACGTGTCTGAGATTCAGATTTGCTTATGTTGCCATCTCCATCTTTTTATTCTTGTTCATCCTTAATTTATTTTGTACTTTACTGTCAACTTAAAGGGATTATACGACTCGGTCACAGCTCCCTCCGTCAGCCCGTCGTCTGGCCTCTGCTGTAATTCTCAACTTTCAATTAACTGGCTGCATTAATCCCTTAATACAAAAAAAACAACGAGGGATTGCACTTTGTACACATTTAAGGAGACAAAGTCTCTCATCTGTGAAGCTCATGTTTGTATTGTGGCCATAACATTAATAAGGCCTGTCTCTGAGGCTTTTTTTTTAAATTGGTTGAGCATTAAGTAGCGATCAGGGAAATGTTTATTGGTTATGCCACGCTAGAACTTTTAGTTGGGTTCAGTCTTTTAAACGAAACCATTCGACTACAACATGACATTTTATTATTCGGGAGTAAAGGGGGCGTCGGGGGTCACGTTTATCTTAAGTTCAAGTTCAAGTTATTTATTTCTATAGCGCTTTTTACAACAGTACATTGTCACAAAGCAGCTTTACAGAATGAAAAGCCTTTAAACCCCCAAAGAGCAAGCCGAAGCGACAGTGGCAAGAAAAAACTCCCTTTTCTGTTGTTATTCAAGGAAGAAACCTTGGGAGGACCAAGACTCTGTGGGGGACTCGTCCTCCTTGAGCATCACATACCTGTCCGGTTCCCATGCGGCTGATGGAGGTGGATGGGTGAAGGGAGCCTTGGTCCTCAGAAGATTTCTTTCTATGAAAACAAAAGTAATAACATGTCGTTTTTTTTATTTTTTTGACTCAAAGCGTTCCTAAATACGTTCTAAAATGTCCTCCCTGTGCCTGTTCGCTCGGAGGTGTTAAAACATGCTGACGGGTAAATTGGAGACACTCAATCGTCCTTGCCGTCAGTGGTGTCTGTATCCGTCTAAAGACTGGTTCAAACTCAAAGCTGCGTCAGGAAGGGCATCTGGCGTAAAACGCTGCCAAATACGTGGATCTTCTCAGCTGTGGTGACCTCAGACGGGAACAAGCCAAAAAAATCGAAAGTTTCAGCGTTCCTTTGGAGACACGGCATCTTTAGCTCAGCAACTTTTGATCTTCTGGACGGAGAAGGAATAAAAAAAATAAAGTGAGTATAATAAAGTGCTTTGAATCTTTTACGTTTTAATATCCGGACCGCGGCACGGTGGCTTAGTGGTCAGCACGGTCGCCTCTCAGCGCTGGGGATTCCCGGTTCAAATCGGGACTTTCCTCCGGGTTCTTCGGTTTCCTCCCACAGTCCAAAAATATGGATCAAGTCAATTGAGTTCCCCAAATTGCCCCATATAAAGTGTGTGTGTGAGTGAGTGTGTGCCCAGCGATAGATTGGCGCCCTGTCCTGGGTCTAGCTGGAACCCCCCCCCCCCCACGACCCTAATAGAGGATAAAGCGGAAGATAATGGATAGATGGATATCCGAACCAGAATTCAGAGGTTTCTTACGTAGAAATGATTGCTTGTATACAAGTCATGAATGCAAGCAGAACATATAACACACAGCAAACATCTTGCGGTGTAAACCGGGTGTGTGTGTTACTCTTATATTTAGGCAACAGTGAGCTGAAATAGTCCCTCATGTTGTGTTTCTATTTACGGTTCCACCTCATATTCAAATTCTCCAAACAAAGGCATTTGATAAATGAATGCACTTATTGAAAAACAGCTTTAACCAGAATTATTGAGCAAATGTGTTTAATGTTAACTTAGTGTTGCTCAGACAACAGCAGCAGGGGGGTGGGGGGGTGGGGGGCATAAACAGGACCATACAGATTACCGTGACCCGTGACGGATTGCCGTTTTGTTGGCTGCGAGAAGAAAATGCAAATGCTGGTTAATTCTGTAAGAGGGAAACCATTTCTACCCTCCGACTATTTGTTTTTCTAATGTTCTTGTGTCTTTCGTTCTCATTTCTGTAGTTTTTCCACGTAAACCAGGACACGGTTTAATCATCGGCCTGCTCTTCGGGCCGTGTGTCCACTGAGCGCAGAGCTGTGCGGCTGGAGTACACTTTTAATGATGTGATGGGACAGAAGTCAGTAAGTTTGTCCAGCTGGTCCACGGTTCCCTTTGAGAAAAAAGGGTCAATTATAGTTCTCCAAGTTGTGGATAACTTTTTTATTTTTTTAGGAGAAATCAAAAAAAAAAAAAGACAAAACCTCGCTAGCAATCAAGAGCTGGACGGTTCCTGCAATCTGATGCCCCTCATGGATTCTCCTGCTGAGGGCTGGAGCAGGTGTGACTGCACTATTGCAGTGTTAATAAGCAGCGCTCAGGTCCTGCTAGAATAAGCCCTTTAATGATGGGATCCCGGGGAAGTGCATAAAGGCACATAAGCCTGACACTCAGAGACACAGGCCAAATATAATCAATAAGCAGATAACACATTTACAATTAAATAAATGTTATAATACTTATAAAAGCTGGTTCAAAATTCTTTTAAATGTAAATGTTACCTAAAGTTTGGTGATTAAACTGAGCACCAACACGTTTAAAACCTTTTCAAGATGAATGTATAATGCACAGTTACTTTTGCTCACCTGCCTCGCTGGCTCCGCCTCTCATTTCCAAATCTGCTGAATCGTGGCTCCGCCTTCTCAGAGCCCTTCTCCTTTTTGCCGCCAAATTCACCTAATGATTTCCAAATAACTGATTCCAAACATGCGGCACGGTGGCTTAGTGGTTTAGCACGTTCGCCTCTCCGCGTCAGGGATTCCCGGTTCGAATCCCCATCTGGGTGGAGTTTCCATGTTCTCCCCGTGTCTGTGTGGGTTTCCTCCGGGTTCTCCGGTTTACTCCCACAGTCCAAAAACATGGATGAAGTCAATTGAATTCTTAAAATTGCCCCCTATAGAGTGTGTCTGTGTGAGTGTGTGCCCAGCGATGGATTGGCGCCCTGTCCTGGGTCCATCTGCCCAGCGCCTGAGACGTTCTCCCCTGGATGGGCATGGGGAACCCTACCATGACCCTAATAGAGGATGAAGGGGGAGATAATGAATGAATGATTCCAAACATACACTGCAAAGTACATACCAAACATTTGGTGCTTCTTGTGTCACATACATATTTTTAAATGAATAATAATACAATTTAAGAAAATGAGCTTAGACTTTGGACACAATGCAAAAGATAGATCTTTATTTTTCTCAGTTTGTGACAGTAAAAAGTTACCAAGTGCAATTACAGTATAACATAATTCACACATACACACACGCACACACACACACACGGTCTTAAAACCAACGCAAATACAGGTGCACTGCCTAAACACCGCCTGCACGGATCTACCCACTACCTCGGATGTAACAGGTGCTCGCTGATACCTACTGGCTAATAAGGCAACATCCCAGCATCAGGACCATTTTCAGTTGCAAATGAAAGCAAAATATGAAAACGTAAACCGTCCGTGATCACCTGGACCCAATATGGCTGGACCTATGTACACATCACAGCATACGAACACACTCTGCTTAGACGACTAAGGCCTTTCTGCACATTTCAACACTGAATTCATTTAAATAAAGTTAGATTTATACACGGGCAGCACGGTGGCTTAGTGGTTAGCACGTTCTCCTTTCAGCGCGAGGGATTCCCGGTTCGAATCCCCATCTGGGTGGAGTTTCCATGTTCTCCCCGTGTCCACGTGGGTTTCCTCCCAGTTCTCCGCTTTCCTCCCACAGTCCAAAATCATGGATCCAGTCAATTGAGTTCTCCAAATTGCCCCATATAGAGTGTGTCTGTGTGAGTGAGTAAGTGAGTGTGTGTCCAGCGATAGATTGGCGTCCTGTCCTGGGTCTATCTGCCCAGTGCCCGAAACGTTCTCCCCTGGATGGGCATGGGGAACCCCATCGCGACCCTAATATAGGATAAAGCGGAAGATAGTGAATGAATGAATATATATATACACAGTACGGGTCAAACGTTTGGACACGCCCCCTTTTTTCTCCAATTATTGTCCATGCTATTTCAATTTCTGTGAAGATGGACTTTGCAGTTCTACAATTCCAGATTGTAGTTCCCTCACTAGTATCCCCGCAGAGCAGGGATGGTTTGGTTGGTGCATTATTCCTTATTGGTGCAGTTAGCAGTTTGCGCAGAAATTCAGGGGATCCGAAGGGTTTACGCCTTTTATATTATAAAATATCTCTGTACACACATTTTTATAGTCTGTTGGGTCTAAATTAAAAACCAAATTGCCTGGCTGGAATAAAGTAAGGTTTAAAAAAAAAAAGAAAAAAAAAAGCTCTGTGAGACTGCGGTATTAAAAACCACAAGATCAAGTAGTTTAGAAAGAACAAACATTCAAAGTTCGACGCTGATCTTTGCCATGGCATATTGCTTCACCTCACGTCAGCTTCAGTAGTTGTATTTCAGCATATTGCAAGATTACGAGACTAATTGACGTCGATATCTGACGTCGGTGCTTGAGCACGGATTGGATAAGTGTTGATACCGTTTAATAAACCGAACTTCCACTGACGTGTTATGCTTACAGTAAAGCAACGCTGTACACGACGGTCTGACCTCATGCTTAAGTAGATGCATTTCAGCACGACTTTGTGGAGTCTGAAATAAACTAACATCTCTCCACTTTCAACGATACAGAGCTGGCACAAGAGTGAAATGAAACAACCTACGCGTCGCTTTAAGGATTTCTTCTTACCTCACGGAGACACAGAACACAGATACGTCTGGGGGACGCTTAGATTACAAAGCAGTTTAGTCCAAGTTCAGAGCTCCCTTTTAATACGGTGACCTTCCACCCAGTTCTATAGTTATCATTTTTGAGGGGTCATAAGGGTGAAGGCTTTTCCTGGTGATGGTGGTGGCCATGGGGTGGGGTGGGGTGGGGTGGTGTGGTTTAGGCAGGTGATCATCATAGTGCAGCATTAGGTCCATTTCAGAAATGCAAAGCCGTAGAGGAAAATAAGTGAAGGCCGGGTTGGCTGCAGCCGTTCCATCTTGGCGTGTCCATCCCTCCGTTAACAGTACATCCAAATGACTCAAACTTCAAGTATCTGAAGCGAGAAAAACAAAAAAACAAAACAAAACAAAACAAAGAATCATATAGTTTGAACAAACCTTTCCATATAAAACATATTTAGTTTAATAAGTTTACTTTGGTTTCCTCCGGGTTCTCCGGTTTCCTCCCACAGTCCGAAAACATGGATCAAGTTAATGGAGTTCTCCAAATTGCCCCATATAGAGTGTGTCTGTGTGAGTGAGTGTGTGCCCAGCGATGGATTGGCGTCCTGTCCTGGGTGTATCTGCCCAGCGCCCGAGACGTTCTCCCCTGGATGGGCATGGGGAACCCCACCGCGACCCTAATAGAGAATCAAGCGGGAGATTATACATAGATGGATGGAAGTTTAGTTTGTTAAAATGGCAGGATTTGGGAAGTTAGAAGATCCAGTGTCTCTGAACGTAACGCATGTCGTTATTTACATTTAATATCTGCTTCCTGACTGATATCTTCTTGCTGGAGCACCAGGACAGATCACTACAGTAAGTCAGTAAAGTGAATTAACAACCGAGGGCCACAGTGACTCCTGATTGTGCACGGTTTTAGACGTGTAGCTTATTACTCCACCTAGTGGTTGGTAAATTGACGACAGTGGTTGCTGGATGCTGGTGGCTGAACATGCGTTTAGTGGACTTGTCTCAGTCCAGTGGACATTTAGACGTCATTATATAAACACACACACACACACACACGTCATACCCATTAACTCCATCACCACACACCATCATGATGATGTCACTGCAGTGCTGAGAATCATCCACCACCTCAATAACTCCTGCATTCCAAATAGTTCTAGCTATTATAGAACAGAGTTAAGAACTAATTTATTTTGTAGTGAAACGCATGGACTACAGACTGTTACTGTAGAACTACAAAGTCCATCTGCATGGTGCGTAGAGCTGATGAACGCAAAAACAAGGTGTACCTAATAAAGTGGCCGTCCTGTGACGTTTCAGCATTCTTAATATACAAAATTTTATTAATAACATATAAAATTCTACATAATCAGGCTCCACAGTATCTGAGTGAGCTGATTCAATTGTACAAGCCAACACGTGAGCTCCGATCTCAAGGTGCTGGTCTTCTCTTAGCTCCTAGAATAAATAAAATGACTGCTGGTCGAAGAGCGTTCTCCCACAAGGCTCCTCAACTTTGGAATAGCCTTCCAGTTACCGTTCGTGATTCTGAATCACTATTAATCTTTAAGAATAAATTAAAGACACATTTATTTAATCTTGCGTTTAATTAATCCCCTGTAGACAAAGATGTAGATCTCCGGCTTGGCTGTGCTGGGGGGTAATCTGGGATCAGTGTATGCTGGCGTTTCACAGCTTCACCCACCTCATCATTAAGGGGGGGGGGTGGCACTGAAATGATGCTGTTCCGGGGCGCCATCTCATCTATGTAGAGCCTGCAGTATCTGCCTCTTTTAGTTATGCTGCTCTAGTCAGTGATGCCGGAGTCACATGCTGCACTGTGTCAATTAATGAGTTATTAATTAAATGCCGTGCTTTATTTTTAGCTCTAACTGCCTTCCTTGTCTGTTTCTTTTGAGGTGTGACCGGCTTCCTGGAGATCTTCATCCATGGCTCTGCCGACGAGCACTGATGGAACCTGAATATCCATTGGACTGGTGGTCCTGCAGGACGCCCCCTTAATGGACTCACTTATAGTTTTCCAGTTTTTAGTTTTTCCATTTGTTAAATGTCTCTCATGGCTGTCCTACATTGTTGTTGCTGCCTGACCGCTCAAGGAGGACGAGTCCCCCACTGAGTCTTGGTCCTCACAAGGTTTCTTTCTTGAATAACAACAGAAAAGAAGAGTTTTTTCTTGCCACTGTCGCTTCGGCTTGCTCTTTGGGGGTTTAAAGGCTTTTCATTCTGTAAAGCTGCTTTGTGACGATGTACTGTTGTAAAAAGCGCTATAGAAATAAATAACGAACTTATTTCTTCTAAATTTTAATTCTGAATCCGGTTTAAATTCCCTCCGCTGATGCCGAGGTCAAAATGTCCGGCTCCGCTGTAATCCTTGACTAATTAGCGCCGCTGTTCTTGGTGGTAAGCCGCCTTCCAGCCATTCAGAACGTTCTGATTAACACTCCACCTCTGTGCTCCTCACAGTTTAACAGAACACCCGTCCTCGATGACAGACATTCATGATATTAATATCACAAAATCTGATAGCGGCGGCACGGTGGCTTAGTGGTTTAGCATGTTCTCCTCTCAGCACTAGGGATTCCCGGTTGAAATCCCCATCTGGGTGGAGTTTCCATGTTCTCCCCGTGTCTGCGTGGGTTTCCTCCGGGTTCTCCGGCTTCCTCCCACAGTCCAAAAACATGGATCAAGTCAATGGAGGTCTCCAAATTGCCCCATATAGAGTGTGTCTGTGTGAGTGAGTGTGTGCCCAGCGATGGATTGGCGCCCTGTCCTGGGTGTATCTGCCCAGCGCCCAAAACGTTCTCCCCTGGATGGGCATGTAGAACCCTAATAGAGGATAAAGCAGAAGATAATGAATGAATATCTGATCGTTCCCAATACATAACGTTACAGCTGAGAGGGAGGACTGATGTTCTGAAGATACGTTTATGGAACATGATCCAGATGGAATCCTCTAAACTTAATGGATATAAAAATGTACAATTATTAAATAAATCGGCGGCACGGTGGTTTAGTGGTTAAGCATGTTCTCCTCTCAGCACTAGGAATTCCCGGTTCGAATCCCCATCTGGGTGGAGTTTCCATGTTCTCCCCGTGTCTGCGTGGGTTTCCTCCAGGTTCTCCGGTTTCCTCCCACAGTCCAAAAACATGGATCAAGGTCAATTGAATTCTCCAAATTGCCCCATATAGAGTGTGTCAGTGTGTGCCCATTGATTGCGATTGATTGGCGCCCTGTCCTGGTAGAGACGTTCTCCCCTTGATGGGCATGGGGAACCCCCCCCGTGACCCTAATAGAGGATAAAGCGGAAGATAATAGATGGATGAAAGAAAACCAGAAAGCCAGAAGTAAACACATGCAGACACGGGGAGGACATGGAAACTCCACTCAGATTGGGATTGGAACCCCAATGCTGAGAGCCGGACATGCTGACCACTACGCCACCTGGCTGCACGCATCAAGTCAATTAAATTCTCAAAATTGCCCCATATAGAGTGTGTCTGTGTGAGTGAGTGTGTGTCCAGCGATGGATTGGTGCCCTGTCCTGGGTCTATCTGCCCAGCGCCTGAGACGTTCTCCCCTGGATGGGCATGGAGAACCCCACCGCGACCCTAATAGAGGATGAAGCGGGAGATAATGAATGAATGAATTAAATAAATCAGCATTCAGGTTTGTTCAGGTTGATCTATGAAATCAAAATATTGAGCCAGCCGCACGATGAGCCGATGGAAAATGAGTGATTTTGTCTGCAGGACTGAGACACACCAGGGAAAAGAAATGCCTAATTAAGCCTTAAATATCTTGTTTATAACGATGATAAATGCGCAGGATGAGCAGACGAATCTCTGGCCTCTCCCGCAGACGGTCCAATTCTCATGATTTTTCTCGTCGGCTCTCGGGTCGTCCTCTGGCCTAGTTTTAAAATGCCTGACCAGGACTTGGGTCTCATTTATAATTCAGTGCTAAGGGATTTTATGCAATTCTAAGAGCGGAACAGAGGTAAGAAAGGTTCGGAGGAATGAGACCCCCCACCCCTCCCCCGTTTGAGAGCACAGACCCCGAGATACATGTGCTTCATTCCGTTTCCGAACAGGTGGCTCTCTGTTTCAGGTTCTTAAATTAAACACATTAACAGGGATATATGTATTAGTCCAAAAAGCTATTTATTTTTTAATATTTAATATTTCTTAGTTTTTTTTATATTTTAATTTATTATTTTAAAAGAGGGCGGCACTGTGGCTTAGTGGTTAGCATGTTCTCCTCTCAGCACTAGGGATTCCCGGTTCGAATCCCCATCTGGGTGGAGTTTCCATGTTCTCCCCGTGTCCGCGTGGGTTTCCTCTGGGTTCTCCGGTTTCCTTCCACAGTCCAAAAACATGGTTCAAGTCAATTGAGTTCTCCAAATTGCCCCATATAGAGTGTGTCTGTGTGAGTGAGTGTGTGCCCAGCGATTGGCGCCCTGTCCTGGGTGTATCTGCCCAGCGCCCGAAACGTTCTCCCCTGGATGGGCATGAGGAACCCCCTCCATGACCCTAATATAGGATGAAGCGGAAGATAATGGATGGATGGATGTATATATTTTAAAAGAGTTATTGTCAGATGTAAAAATACAGCTGTAGCAGCAAAGAGTTCAATGTAAATCAGACTCCATCACCCAAGAGGAGACTAGAACATGAGAAAGAAACACATTGACTATTACAGAGGGTTAAGACATTTTAATTATTTGTAATTTTTAGGATTAATTGGATATAAATAAAACATTGCAAGTATCCATTATGTTTCATCTGCACAGACTGCCGATGAGCGATTCTCCTCATCATCATCAGGGACAGGGGTTTATGATTTCAGGGGTTCACGTCGTGAGCACTCTCTGTTCAGAAGCTCTTATCGAAATCTACTACATGGCATCTGTAATGTTGGCCTTTTGTTAAAGCCTTTGCTTTTAGTGACTTTGAATCTTCACACCAAGAAAATTGAAAACCCTGACAAATGCATCCCAAAAAAAAAAAAAAAAAAAAAAAAAAAAATCCATCTATCTTCCTCCAAACTGTGAGGGCAGCTTTTTCAGTTCAGTCTTCAAAGACAAAGACACAGCATCATGAAATTACACACTGGATTCCACTCGTCTGCCTCCAGACCACTTTGTTCTTTTCGTAGGAGAGTGATAGTACAGTGGGTTTAGAGATACACACAGTTAATTCAGCTGTATTTAAGGCTAGAAATATCTTTTTGTAGAGCTGAACAGGTCAAGCTGACCACAGGCTTTAGACGCATCTGTGTTTTTGATTCTTATTTATTGTTTTTTTTTTATTTAAATATAAAAAAATTATGTTCTTCAAGTTTTTAGGCTGAACTATACATTACAGAAATGCACTATAATAAATTACCGTAATGAATGTAAGATACAGCCAAGAAAAACAAATGTTAGGCTTTCTAAAAGTGATGCTCATCTGATCAGTGTTGCAATATGTGCAGATGTGCATTTCCCAGAAACAGCTGGCAGGAGGCGAGATTACATCACGGGTCATGATGCCATTTCCATCTGCCCCGTGTCCTGTACGCACCACCCCTGCGTCTTGTATTGTCACCACATAGTTTCAAAAAGAGGTTTGAAGTTGATCGCGGGCCATGACTGGGTGCAAGCCATGCTGCTCACTGGACCTTTTCCCAGAACCCCTCATTATATTAGCGAGTGTAAAAATATTTAGCCTTTCGCCTAAAGCAAGGGGGCCGGCTTTCTCACTGTTATATTTCAGTAATGGAGATGGAGATGCCAACCTAACCATTCTGCACATTTCCTCTTCTCAATGCGCGTCCGCTTCCACAATCTCATTTATAAAGTGGGTTTGATTATAGATATATTGTGAAAATAGATATTTACACTGATGGCCACTAGATTTTGGGACGTTTCCTTAAAATATATTCTTGTTTAATCATATATAAAGCATTATTTAATATTACTGGGAGTCCGATCACGTCTGCTGACCAGAAAACTATGCAGAAAATCATTAGAACTATTCTTTATGTAATAAAGTGCATCTATATCTTGTGTGTGTATACTCTCTCAGACATGCAATAAATAAACACTCACATATACAGTTCAGAACGGGAAGTCCCAGCAGACTTAACAGTGCTTAACCCAACTTCTATGTCGACGCAACACTTGTGGGCTTTAGAGCAGCCAGTATTCTCTCAGGAGCAAATCGCAGTTTTTCACCGAAATAAATGCCTATGTGTTAAAAGGTGGTTTTATTGGTTGGTCTGATACAGTACAGAGACCAGGGGGTAGGCAGGATGGACTAAATCTGACATTACACCAATAAATCTATATATTTTTTATATAGACTGACTATAAAATTCTCTTTTTTTTGAGGCAGAGGGATTTTCTTTTTTAAAAGGAAAAATATTGCATATGAAACTTTGGAATTCCTTTTCGGATTAAGGTGGACAGACTCACCATGCTGTGGAGGTCTGAAATGTCAGAGGGGTGGGACTCTCCTGCTCTCCTCTGAGGCTGTGTCTGGGATGATGATGATGCTGCTGATGCTGCTGGGGGTCGTGACCTAAACCCGTCCCTGAGCCCGGCTCCCGTTCCCGCGGCGCCGCAGAGCTGTGCCACTGGCTTCTTGCCTGCTTCAGCCATCGACCGCCCAGTCCCCATTTCTCCAAGTAGACTCGACACACTTCGTAGTTCATGGCTGAGTAGTATAAGAAGTCCAGAGCCAGCAGGACCATGACGAAGAAGCCATAAACCCAAACGCCTATGAGAGCGGTGTAGTTGCTGCAGCGGGAACAAGAACGAAAAAAAGAATAATAAGCTGGACACCGACAACTAATACAATATAAATTATATATATATATATATTCATTCATTTATTCATTCTCTCCTGCTTTATCCTCTATTAGGGTCGCGGGGGGGTTCCCCATGCCCATCCAGGGGAGAACGTTTCAGGCGCTGGGCAGATACACCCAGAACAGGACGCCAATCTATCGCTGGGCACACACTCACACACACAGACACACTGTATATGGGGCAATTTGGGGAATTCAATTGACCTTGATCCATGTTTTCAGACTGTGGGAGGAAACCGGAGAACCCAGAGAAAACCCACGCGGACACGGGGAGAACATGGAAACTCCACCCAGATGGGGATTCGAATCGGGAATCCCTAACGCTGAGAGGAGAACATGCTAAACCATTAAGCCACCGTGCCACCTTATATATATATTCATTCATTCATCTCCCGTTTTATCCTCTATTAGGGTTACGGTGGGGTTCCCCATGCCCATCCAGGGGAGAACGTTTCAGGCGCTGGGCAGATAGACCCAGGACAGGGCGCCAATCCATCGGTGGGCACACACTCACTCACACACACACACTCTCTATATGGGGCAATTTGGAGAATTCAATTGACTTGATCCATGTTTTTGGACTGTAGGAGGAAACCGGAGAACCCGGAGGAAACCGGAGAACCCGGCGGAAACCCACGCGGACACGCGTTTATATATATATATATATAAACTAAAACAATATTGAAACCGCAGAACTACAGCGAGACAAGTTCATACAGGCTTCCGGCTTTCGGGATGAAGTGCATTTCCCAAAAGGACGGACGAACAGGAGAAGAAAATGTCTTAATAATGACGGCGATGGATGAAAATGAGACCACATTTCAGCCGAAATCAAGTGATGGAATGGAATCGGAGGTCGTTGCCTTGTGCTGTCACAACAAAGTAGCTTCTCAATTGCATTTCATTGGCCTCTGAGATTGCTTTGGCAGGAAGAAATGAGAAGTCGGTGTGACGATCAGAGCAGCAAAGCTGTACAGCTGGCCGGGGCACAGAGCCCCTCATCTGAGACGCTGGATGCCCAGGAGGCTCGAACGGAGCCTGAAGTGTGAAATGACATTTCACAAGTGCCGAGTGCCAGGGCAGCGCTACAAGTTTTGCTTAATGAACAGGTCCTTTATCTTATTTTTCCAATGCATCAGGACTTGTTTGGGTCTCGGGGGGACGGTGGGGGGGACAGGGATGGTAGAGTATAATGAGGTGATGTTCTGATGTTCTGATTTTGATGTGGCGGTTGATTGAAACATATTATAATTGAATTGGCCTGGGCGTCCAAAACTCTGGAATCACTACAGAAAGACTTTGAAAAATAAAATAAAGAAGACTTTCAACCCCAAAATAAAGTGTTTATTCCCCCTCGTCATTCCGGTTGTTTTTCAAACTTTGGGACGGCAGTGTAAATGTACAACACATGCAATATTTCGTGAGGACTGCGCGTTACGCATTCGCCTGCACACGACCCAGACACATGCGCTTGATTTGAAACAGTGCGCCGAATTAATGTTCAGACCAAGCCCTCAGATCCAGAGTACGAAGATAAATAAGACAAAGTGGACGGAATAAATATTGACACTAACAGTTTATTAAGAGAATGGCGGAAAACGGAGCGCAATCAAAAGCGTGTCACTTGATAATTGCGCCGTCCGATTTCACACCCGACTGGCAGGGGATCAGTAACTCCGTCTCAGCTCACGACACACATGAATAATGGCCTTTAAATAGTTTAACGTCTCTACAAAAACACCAGATTCCCAGCTGCCTTTAGGGATGAACGAGTTATCATGACATTTAGGAGGGAAACATCTCGGTTACGGATATCTTGGCCTGTTTCGCTGGTTTTCAGTCAGCGGGCTCCGCTTTGGGATTTGTCGGTTGTCTAGTCGCTCGGTTATTATCTAATGTCCATTAGAACACAGCAAATTAGGGGGTCATGACGTCTGTCTGGGGGGCTAGACGTCTGTCTACAGGTTCACGAAAGAGAAAACGGTCATCATCGTTTCAGCGTTGGCTTTAAAAAGGCATTCATGTTCCAAAGTGCAGCTCAGCTATGCTGATCTAGAATCAGGTCTGTTTTTGCAATAGACCCCTGAAGCCATGCGTCATTCCGGAGTCCTCATTACGTCCATATTCCGATTTTTTATGGCAAAAAATGAATAGGTTTTCTTTTGGAAATGGCTTCCATCAGGTTCTGTGGTGAATAAATAGGTTTGGAACTTGATACCTTTTCTTGCATATACATTTTTTTCCCACATCACTGGATCCTGTAAATTGTGGGGTGTTTTTAATTAATATCACTATATACCCGATACATAAATAGGCGCAATTTAGAGCCGCCAATTCACCTTGAATCTATATTTTTGAAGTGTGGAAGAAAACCTGCCAGCACGGTGGCTTAGTGGTTAGCACGACCGCCTCTCAGAACTATGGATTCCCGGTTCGAATCCCAATCTGGATGGAGTTTCCATGTTCTCCCCGTGTCCATTATGGGTTTCCTCCGGGTTCTCTGGTTTCTCAGTCCAAAAACATGGATCCAGGTCAATTGAATTCTCCAAATTTCCCCATACAGAGTGTGTGTGTGAGTGAGTGTGTGCACAGCGATGGATTGGCGTCCTGTCCTGGTAGTCACTGCCCGAGACGTTCTCCCCTGGATGGGCATGGGGAACCCCCCCCGTGACCCTAATAGAGGATAAAGCGGGAGATAATGGATGGATAAAAGAAAACCAGAAAGCCAGAAGGAAACACATGACGACACGGGGAGGACATGGAAGCTCCACTCAGATTGGGATTGGAACCCCAATGCTGAGAGGCGGACATGCTGACCACTACGCCACCTGGCTGCACGCATCAAAACATTTTCAGTCGCTCTCACTCCCACATGGTACAGTCTGTACTCATGGTAACCAGAAGTGACTTTGAGTCTATGGATTTCAGGTGGAACAAATGATTGGAACCCCGGAGCACACCTGAGCTCAGTGTGCAGGGTAGAGAACCGGTCCGAGAGGCTCGCGGAACAAGCAGAGGAAAATAAAGAGCAAATACACAGTGTGTTTTCAGATGTGGCTCCGACTGGGGTAAATATCACCAATATGATGCAACCTGTTCTGGACCAGGCTAGTTTACGTGTAATATCGCTGGGAAACAAAGTGAATAGCTGTTACTATGGTAACAATAATTCAGCATCATCGGAATGAGCAAGTTAAAATAAGCCTGTGGTTTAGATCATGCTGCCAGCATTACTTCTGGACTGTCGATGTTTTTATTTTATATTAATTTAGATATGGCACGGTGGCTTAGTGGGTAGCACATTCGCCTCTCAGCGCTAGGGATTCCCGGTTCGAATCCCCATCTGGGTGGAGTTTCCATGTTCTCCCCGTGTCTGCGTGGGTTTCCTCCGGGTTCTCCGGTTTCTTCCCACAGTCCAAAAACATGGATCAAGTTAATTGAATTCTCAAAATTGCCCCATATGGAGTGTGTCTGTGTGAGTGAGTGTGTGCCCAGCGATGGATTGGCGCCCTGTCCTGGATCTATCTGCCCAGCGCCCGAGACGTTCTCCACTGGATGGGCATGGGGAACCCCACCGCGACCCTAATAGAGGATAAGCGGAAGATAATGAATGAATGAATAATTTAGATATAGGGCGGCACGGTGGCTTAGTGGTTAGCACGTTCTCCTCTCAGCGCTAGGGATTCCCGGTTCGAATCCCCATCTGGGTGGAGTTTCCATGTTCTCCCCGTGTCTGCGTGGGTTTCCTCCGGGTTCTCCGGTTTCCTCCCACAGTCCAAAAACATGGAACAAGTCAATTGAGTTCTCCAAATTGTCCCATATAGAGTGTGTCTGTGTGAGTGAGTGTGTGCCCAGCGATGGATTGGCGCCCTGTCCTGGGTCTATCTGCCCAGCGCCTGAGACGTTCTCCCCTGGATGGGCATGTGGAACCCCACCGCGACCCTAATAGAGGACTAAGCGGGAGATAATGAATGAATGAATAGTTAGATAAGCACACACACACACACACACACACCCCACTCTGTGCTATCCCTTGCTATTAAGGACACGCAGTCACTACCCCGGACCTCAGATTACTCACTTGTGAGTGAAGCCATCAGAAACAGTCGTGTGGTTGAATTGCATGACAACATGGAACTCGGTCTCATTGCAGCAGTATTTAAAGGTTGTGTTGTCATGGCGGCAGCAGAAGACGTAGGTCTTGTTGTCCGAGAGCCGAGGGCAGTGAAAGCCGAAGTGATGGCGACCCTTGTTGTCCAGATACGGCTCACACACCCTGAAGTGCGCTGATAAAACTGCAAAGCCAAAGAACGAAGACGAGAACATTCACCATTTCATAACATCAAACCTTTTTTTTTTTTTTTTTTTTTTCTGTCCTACTTTACATACAGTCCATCAGATGACCTCTGAATCAGCATGGACCTGCTTTGCATTGTGCTGCACGTATTTGACACGTTGCCTCACATCCCTCATAGTAATTGGGTCTCCTGAGGCGCCTGTGTGATTGATATTGTCCCCAATTGGTCATTTCATTGGTCATTTACTCCCCAAATCATTAGAAATAAGAACACGTGTTATTTTACCCACCGGGGGCATTAGCTGCTGATGCCACGTTTAGTTTACCATGGTTCATGCAAATGCAACAATGCCATTTTTCTTTTAAAGTCCCAGCTTTCAAGGCGGCACGGTGGCTTAGTGGTTGGCACGTTCACCTCTCAGCATTAGGGATTCCCGGTTCGAATCCCCATCTGGGTGGAGTTTCCATGTTCTCCCCGTGTCTGCGTGGGTTTCCTCCGGGTTCTCCGGTTTCCTCCCACAGTCCAAAAACATGGATCAAGTTAATTGAATTCTCAAAATTGCCCCATATAGAGTGTGTGTGTGAGTGAGTGTGTGCCCAGCGATAGATTGGCGTCCTGTCCTGGGTCTATCTGCCCAGCGCCCGAAACGTTCTTCGCTGGATGGGCATGGGGAACCCACCCGCGACCCTAATAGAGGATAAAGCGGAAGATAATGAATGAATGAATGAACAACAACCGGGGGCATTAGCTGCTGATGCCACGTTTAGTTTACCATGGTTCATGCAAATGCAACAATGCCATTTTTCTTTTAAAGTCCCAGCTTTCAAGGTGGCACGGTGGCTTAGTGGTCAGCACGTTCGCCTCTCAGCGCTAGGGATTCCCGGTTCGAATCCCCATCTGGGTGGAGTTTCCATGTTCTCCCCGTGTCTGCGTGGGTTTCCTCCGGGTTCTCCGGTTTCCTCCCACAGTCCAAAAACATGGAACAAGTTAATTGAATTCTCAAAAATTGCCCCATATAGTGTGTGTCTGTGTGAGTGAGTGTGTGCCCAGCGATGGATTGGCGCCCTGTCCTGGGTCTATCTGCCCAGCGCCCGAGAACTTCTCCCCTGGATGGGCATGGGGAACCCCACCGCGACCCTAATAGAGGATAAGTGGAAGATAATGAATGAATGAGTCCCAGCTTTCATCCAGCGGATAAGAATGCGTGAACTTCAGATCAGCTGGAACGATCACACTCGCAAATTTTCGGCCCTAAGTCCGTGAAACTGTCGAAATGACCGGATGCCGTATTGACGTTCGGTGAGCAGCAATAAGAAAAATTGTCTACAAATAGAAGTTGCTGCTCGCCCTGGAGTTTGGCATCTCACCAAGAACACGACGCTGAACAAGAAAAACATGAAGCCCTGCCGAAGTCATTAAACTGAATGTTCTGTGTTAAACCATCTCAAACGAACCCGATGTTGTTCATTCATTCATTCATTATCTTCCGCTTCATCCTCTATTAGGGTCGCGAGGGGGTTCCCCATGCCCATCCAGCGAAGAACGTTTCGGGCGCTGGGCAGGACGCCAATCCATCGCTGGGCACACACTCACTCACTCAGACACACTCTATATGGGGCAATTTGGAGAATTCAATTAACTTGATCCATGTTTTTGGACTGTGGGAGAAACCGGAGAACCCGGAGGAAACCCACGCGGATACGGGGAGGACATGGAAACTCCACCCAGATGGGGATTCGAACCGGGAATCCCTAGCGCTGCAAGGAGAACATGCCAACCACTAAGCCACCGTGCTGCCCCCGATGTTGGTAATGACTGCAAATCACACAAATGAACACACGCCTGGCGCTCATCAGCGACCCCCTCTGAGTGCACCGTGTCGGTCGGTCTGTCTGTACTGAAGCCACGTGGACTTCAGAATCTGATCACAGCAATGAAGCGTTACAAATATATGAGGTCTGATCCTTAAACAAATTAAAAATAGATGTTTGTTTAGGGGCGGCACGGTGGCTTAGTGTTTAGCATGTTCTCCTCTCAGCACTAGGGATTCCCGGTTCGAATCCCCATCTGGGTGGAGTTTCCATGTTCTACCCGTGTCTGCGTGGGTTTCCTCCGGGTTCCTCCCACAGTCCAAAAACATGGATCAAGGTGAATTGAACTCTCCAAATTGCCCCATATTGAGTGTGTGTGCCTGGGTCTATCTGCCCAGCACGCAAAACGTTCTCCCCTGGATGGGCATGGGGAACCCCCCCACCATGACCCTAATAGAGGATAAGACGGAAGATAATGGATGGATGGGAGGTTTGTTTAAATCATTTTGTCTCACTGAGGGGTGCAGTGTTGTTTTGTCGCCCTCGTAAAATAAGGCCCCCGTTTTATTCCTGTGCTGGAGGCTACAGTCCTCGTTCTGTGGAGTTTGCACGTTCTCCTTCGGCAGTCAAGAGATAGACAAGTCAGAGGAATTTGGAATACAGATTTGACCTTAATTGCTTAAATCCAGGGGAGAACGTTTCGGGCGCTGGGCAGATAGACCCAGGATAGGACGCCAATCCATCGCTGGGCACACACTCACTCACACAGACACACTGTATATGGGGCAATTTGGAGAACTCAATTGACTTGATCCATGTTTTTGGACTGTGGAAGGAAACCGGAGAACCCGGAGTCCAAAAAAAATTCCCACAGTCCAAAAACATGGATCAAGGTGAATTGAAGTCTCCAAATTGCCCCATATTGAGTGTGTGTGCCCAGCGATAGGTTGGTGCCCTGTCCTGGGTGTATCTGCCCAGCGCCCGAAACGTTCTCCCCTGGATGGGCATGGGGAACCCCCCCCCCACGACCCTAATAGAGGATAAAGCGGAAGATAATGGATGGATGGGAGGTTTGTTTAGAACATTTTGTCTCACAGAGGGGTGCAGTGTTGTTTTGTCGCCCTCGTAAAATAAGGCCCTCGTTGCATTCCTGTGCTGGAGGCTACAGTCCTCATTCTGTGGAGTTTGCACGTTCTCCTTCGGCAGTCAAGAGATAGACAAGTCAGAGGAATTTGGAATAAAGATTTGACCTTAAACGCGAATCTTCATGCGAATGTTTTTGACTGGCGTCCTTCAGGACAGTTTCCCAGCTCCTACACAGTGAGCAAACCTAATGAAGATATGCAAATCGTGAAATGAATTAATGTTTAAAACATTAAGAAAGTCAAATATCCACCAGCTCATAACCGCCGTAAGAAAACAGTCAGTGTAATAAATATAAAATATAATAATTATAGGCGGCACGGTGGCTTAGTGGTTAGCACGTTCTCCTCTCAGCACTAGGGATTCCCGGTTCGAATCCCCATCTGGGTGGAGTTTCCATGTTCTCCCCGTGTCTGCGTGGGTTTCCTCCGGGTTCTCCGGTTTCCTCCCACAGTCCAAAAACATGGATCAAGTCAATTGAATCCTCAAAATATCCCCATATAGAGTGTGTCTGTGTGAGTGAGTGTGTGCCCAGTGATGGATTGGCGCCCTGTCCTGGGTCTATCTGCCCAGCGCCCGAGACGTTCTCCCCTGGATGGGCATGGGGAAGCCCACCCCGACCCTAATAGAGGATAAGCGGGATATTATGAATGAATGAATGAATATATTAATAATTATTTATTGATATAATTTTATAATTCCTATGTCTGACTTTAGTGTATAGCTTGGGGACTTCAACCTTGCCTGTCCCTTATCTTATATTCAGCCTTCTAGAGGAAGTGTGTGGGCAGATCATTTGCATATAGATTAGAGCTGTAAGGTAATGAATTACGGATAAATAGGACGGACAGAGGGATTCAGCCGCCCACACACCGGCGCTTGCGTACCGAAATGTGACTTGAAACGAGGAACAAAGTTTCATCACATGACTTGGTGGAAGGACTACATGTGGAACATAGAGGAGTGAGCTGGTTTTTAACGAGTGAGAGGACAGTGAAGGAAATTACAGAATAAAGGACGTCCACGTCGTCCGCGCGCATGCTTTTGATCCAAACCTTGAAATATCCTTCAGCATCAGGGTTCATCAGAACGCCAGTGCAAGGACGCAGGTCATTAAATATTAAATAGATTGATCTGTTTATGGATTATTGATCAGTCACTGGCGGCACAGTGGCTTAGTGGTCAGCACGTTCGCCTCTCAGCACTAGTGATTCCTGGTTCGAATCCCCATCTGGGTGGAGTTTCCATGTTCTCCCCGTGTCTGCGTGGGTTTCCTCCGGGTTCTCCGGTTTCCTCCCACAGTCCAAAAACATGGAACAAGTCAAATGAATTCTCAAAATTGCCCCATATAGAGTGTGTGTCTGTGTAAGTGAGTGTGTGCCCAGTGAAAGATTGGCGCCCTGTCCTGGGTCTATCTGCCCAGCGCCCGAGACGTTTTCCCCTGGATGGGCATGGGCGACCCTAATAGAGGATAAAGCGGAAGATAATGAATGAATGAATGATCAGTCACTGGGTTCTTTGAAGTTTTGACACTAAGATGATTATTCAGTAAAATAAGAATCTTTGTTTTTTTAATGATATTTTACTGTTTTATTGGTTTTGGCGGCACGGTGGCTTAGTGGTCAGCACGTTCGCCTCTCAGCGCTAGGGATTCCCGGTTCGAATCCCCATCTGGTTAAAGTTTCCATGTTCTCCCCGTGTCTGCGTGGGTTTCCTCCGGGTTCTCCGGTTTCCTCCCACAGTCCAAAAACATGGAACAAGTTAATTGAATTCTCAAAATCGCCCCCTATAGAGTGGGTCTGTGTGAGTGAGTGTGTGCCCAGCGATGGATTGGCACCCTGTCCTGGGTCTATTTGCCCAGAGCCCGAGACGTTCTCCCCTGGATGGGCATGGGGAACCCCACCGCGACCCTAATAGAGGATAAGCGGGAGATAATGAATGAATGTTTTATTGTGCAATATTTTTGATCGTGGGAAACCAAGATTGAAGGGTCACAGGTTGGATAGAGGTAGGGGGGGGGGGTTCCATGCAAGGGAGTATACAAACTCACTTACACCCAATTTTTTTTTTTTTTTATAGTTTAGAGCAGCCAAATTAACATGAATCCATGTGGGAGGAACCTGGAGGAAGCCCACACAGGCATGAAAACACCACCCAGATCGAGATTTGAACCTGGATCTCCAGCTTTTGGGGGAAATTGTGCGAACCACTATGGCACTGGGCTGTCCCATTAAAGGAACAGAGAAGTTGTAATCAAAGATTCTGTTATTTTAGGGATGGTAGGTGGGTTACGGTGGGGGGGGGTTGTTGTGGATTGTCGGGTCTATATAAAGACAGTCGGGCATATGAAACGAAAACCACATGTTAAAGCCTGTGTGTTTTATTCCAGCGTTGCCAGAAGAACTAATCAATGGGTTTTGATTTGTGCTCGCTGCATTATTAACACTCTGTGGAGTTTCGGTGGCATCGGTTCCCTCAGCATTTACTCTCACACAACGAAGCAAACGCTAAACGAGGTGCCAGTGGGTGCCGGGGTACAGAGACACCTGTTTGACAGCCAGCTCGAATACCTGTCTCCATCTTTCCCCATGGCAACTGCTCTGATGTGGGTTTCATTCAAAGGGCTGGCCAGCGGCACAGTCAGACACATGCTGAAGTGATTTAAGAGGTAGAACCCCCCCCCCCCCCACTGCACACAGCCCTCCTCATGCCTCCCCCATCTATTTAAAACTGAATTTGGCACGTCCACCCGAGCACGTCCCGTTTCCCCCCAATCTGCTTCCTCTCACGCAAAAATTCAGAGGAAATCTCACGAGCAGGAAATATTTCTCTCCGTTCGAAAAGAAGCTCAGATATCCAACCTCTTTCCTAATACCGTCTAATCAGACGGCCCGGCCCGTTCGTTACTCGTTAGCAAAACCCACGGAAGGCTGTGAATTAATAAATCTGACCTCGCTACCATCTCGTTCACATATTTCAAAAGCAGAGGAGAGCGTCGAGAGTTGGCAGAGCTTTGAAAGAAACATTTATTATATTTATTAATAAAAAAATAAAAAAAACATTTGTACTTACTATAAAATAATAATAGAGTTTTCAGATGCCACACTCAAGAACCGCTACAGCCATGTAAACAAATTATAACCAAAGTAAAAGACATTGATGAAAAACCAAATGTTTCTCATTCATTTATTTATTATCTTCCACTTTATCCTCTTTTAGGGTCGTGGGGGGTTCCCCATGCCCATCCAGGGGAGAACGTTTCGGGCGCTGGGCAGATAGACCCAGGATAGGGTGCCAATCTATCGCTGGGCACACACTCACTCACACATACAGACTCTATATGGGGCAATTTGGAGAATTCCGTTGACTTGATGCATATTTTTGGACTGTGGGAGGAAAACGGAGAACCCGGAGGAAACCCACACAGACACGGGGAGAACATGGAAACTCCACCCAGATGGGGATTCCAACCGGGAACCCCTAAAGCTGAAAGGCGAACGTGCTAACCACTAAGCCAGTGTGCCGCCCTTGTTGGCATCATGATATAATTACTGAAGAACCGCTGTGTGACGAACATGTTACTATTAGGGGTGAAGTTATTTGGAGGTACTCTACACGCATTTTGAGATCCACAAGAGCATGTTTGAGGTCAGACACCGATGTTGGTCAGTGGGGCCTGGCCCACAATCCTCGTTCTAGTTCATCCCAAAAGCATTAATGAGTTAACGTCAGGATTCTGTGGCTAAAATAAACATCTGTATAGACCTCGTTGTAGGTTCTGTGACGCAAATAACCCTGTTCCCGCAACGTCCGAGTCCCACGGCTGTCCAAGGTACATGACTAGGAGTTTGACCTTATGAAACTGTTGCGATGGAACAGAATGAACCACTTGAATTTAATGGTTAAGAGGTGTGTCCCAGTCCTTTTGGTCCAACTCTGTCGGCTCTGTTGCTGCTGCTTTGAGTGTTTATTTGAATCCACTGTAAAAAGCAGCCAGTTATTGTCTGTGATTAAATGAATATTTCGAAGAGAAACCTGCCAAAGGTTTTCCAGTCCACAGAAGAGTAATGCTCATTATATCAGGAAACGCGGTGCTTCATTACATCTATAAACAAGGTTCTGATTGGCTGAGTAGATCTGCAGATGTTACAAGCAACCTTCCCATGAGGGCGCTGGCAACCACCGCCACTCTGCGTGTGTTTCCTGGCAGGACACGTTGGGCGTGTGGATCAACCTGGTTATGATTTTTATAATAATGGAAGATTGTGTTGTTGGAGTATAATATCTGGCGAAACGTGAGAGATTTTCCTGTTTTAAAGATTTTAAATAGTCACAGATGTCTTGAAGTGCGCACTGTCCTCAAATGACTTCCTATAATTGCGTCCATCGATGCTGAAACGACCATATTTGTCTCCAGACAGCAAAAAATGTGACGGGATTCCTGGACTCACAGAAATTTCACAACCACTGAAACTCCTGATAGTTATTTGTTTGCGTGATTAAGGTATGATCGATGGTCGCAATCACCAATTTGGTGGAGGGAAGTCAGCAGCTCACTCATTTGAATTCGGTCTCTATCTGTAAACACAAATCATCTTTTATTACGTGTAATTTATTTAATTAAACACATCAGATGTGTCTATCTGAACTAAACATGGTTTTATTTATATTTTATTTTTACAGTAATTCCAGGCCTCAACAAATAATAAACCAACACGCAGGCAATCAGATTAAACGCAGACGTTCAGGATCAACAGACGTCAAGCGCGTTACAAGTTTAATAATGTGGCATGTGGCTTCTCAGCGGTTCGTCTGAAGGTTGGGCTGAGTCCACTGAAATTTGCCAATGCTGGTCCTTGAGCAAGGTCTTTAACTCTCATTGTTCCAAAGGTGGTGCATGACCCTCTGCTTTAATCCAAATCAAGTTTGCAAATATGTAGATTTTAATGTTCGCAAAATGATGTAATGAAATAAAAATTAAACCTTAAACAAGAGGAATACTATTCATACAGAATAAACAGAGACTTTAAATATTCAGATTCAGCTTCTAAACTCAAAATATTACTGAAGGAAAGACCAATAAAAAAAAATAATAAGGAACAGTTTATAAGAACACAACTGGTCAATCAATCCGATGTAAAAAGCAGCCGTAGTTGTGCTAATTAATCAAAAATCTTCATCAAAAAAGTGAAAAGTCAACGTATTTAAAATATGCATTATTAAATAAAGATTTAGGGCGGCACGGTGGCTTAGTGGTTCAGCACGTTTGCCTCTCAGCGCTAGGGATTCCCGGTTCGAATCCCCATCTGGGTGGAGTTTCCATGTTCTCCCCGTGTCTGCGTGGGTTTTCTCCGGGTTCTCAGGTTTCCTCCCACAGTCCAAAAACATGGATCAAGTTAATTGAATTCTCAAAAAAATTGCCCCCTATAGAGTGTGTGTGTGAGTGAGTGTGTGCCCAGCGATGGATTGGCGCCCTGTCCTGGGTCTATCTGCCCAGCGCCCGATGGGCATGGGGAACACCACCGCGATGGGCATGGGGAACACCACCGCGACCCTACTAGAGGATAAGCGGGAGATAATGAATGAATGAATGAAATAAAGATTTAAAAGGAATGACAGACCTTTACATTTTTAAAAAATAAGGCTTGAAACATAATAATAGTTTTTGATGATTCGGGTTATTTTTTAAGTCATAACCAGAACGGCAGAGGTGCTGGAGTTCATTCCAAACCCTGCAGGGGCGATGCAGATTGAATTTAGAGTTCTTTGCAAGACTTGTGTTGCTGTTTAGGTTGAGACACTACAAACCTACAAGAACCTCATCCAAAAAAGACAAAACGATACCAACAAGAACCCAAAGCTGAATCAGTCACGGTTACCCACCTGCCCCCGACATGCGACGACCTTGTGTTCGACTTGCACCTCTAACAGGAAGCGCATTATTTAACTCACCAGAGGAGGACAACAGCAAGAAGACAACGGCCAGGGAGTTGTAAGACCAGAGGCCGCACATGGTCATCTCGCTGTCCTCATGAAGAAAAGATGGGTCAGGTGGGCGTCCGGATGGCGTTTGTCTTTAACAGACAGGCATCGCTGTTTGGGCTCCACTCGCACCGCTCATTCTGCAAACCGCTAATGGAAGCAAAGACAGAGAGTTCGTGTTGAGTAAACGCTGGCGAAACGTTTCAGGTTTAATGAAAACGCATCACTGTTACTGCACAGCTGTGTTATTCCACACGCCGTCTATTCACAAATCTAAATGACGGCATCTGTAATGCTATACAACATTCTTATATCATCATCATCATCATCATAATCTTTGAACGCCATCAGACCCTAGATCTCTCTCTGCACTTTAAAAACACAGTGTTTGTGATTTAATTATTATCCAGCAGATAAGAAAAGATTAAAAAATACATACAGTACCGGGCAAAAGTAAAAAAAACCTCGCTGTCCATGTTCAGTTCCTCTTACCGTAAAGATGGACTTTGTAGTTCTACAAATCCAGACCATAGTCCATCTATTTGTGGACCATAGTACATAGTGTACTCTGTTCTGTAATTGGACGGCACGGTGGCTTAGTGGTTTAGCACGTTCTCCTCTCAGCGCTAGGGATTCCCGGTTCGAATCCCCATCTAGGTGGAGTTTCCGTGTTCTCCCCATGTCTGCGTGGGTTTCCTCCGGGTTCTCCGGTTTCCTCCCACAGTCCAAAAACATGGATCAAGTCAATCGAGTTCTCCAAATTGCCCCATATAGAGTGTGTCTGTGTGAGTGAGTGTGTGCCCAGTGATAGATTGGCGCCCTGTCCTGGGTCTAGCTGCCCAGTGCCCGAGATGTGCTCCCTGGATGGGCATGGGAATGGGCATGCCCCCCCCACCCCACGACCCTAAATAGAGGATAAAGCGGAAGATAATGGATGGATGGATGTTCTGTAATGATCAGCACTAACAAAACATAGAACACAGATGGACTACAGTCTGTTATTGTAAAACTACATCTATATAAGTCCATCTATACGATTTTAGGCGAGGAGGGGTTGTGTCCCAACATTTGACTGGTAGTGTATGTTACATAATAAATGATTACAAAATAAAAAATATAAAAAAAAAAACCTAATTGCTAATTGCCACATTGCCACACACTTGCCACACATGCCATGTTTCGATTACTGACGTCTGCTGAAGGCAGAGCGATGTGACTACAGCGAGAGCAGGTGTGTGAAGCAAAGATGCTTGATGGGAAACTTAGAAAACAGTTGATGCTTGTACTGTATGACAGTGATGGATTCCTCTGGGACATCACTGCCGCCGACTGCATGCCGTGTGCTGGATGTCTAACTTGTGTGTGTGTGTGTGTGTGTGTGTGTGTGTGTGTGTAAAAAAAAAAAAAAAAAGAAAGAAAGAGGGAGCTATGATGCAAGAGATTTAATGAGAGGTATCTTCACTATGACTCCATGCCTCCTTCTTTCACATTGTCCAATTTTTGGTCTCTTGCTGTGTAACCATTAATGGCTTTTCTCTCGGCCTCCGTTAATGCTGTGTTATGAGACCCTTTAACCCATCATTTAACCATTTATCACTAGGACAAATCACTGGGCCTTATAAAAAATAACCTTTAATACCTTTCTCTATTTTATTAAGTCTCATTTACAGCAATAAACACAAAAACCCACAGATCAGGTACTGTGCATCTTCTATAGCCATGAAACAGGTTCTAATTCACTTATTTTAAATATCTGAATCTCACATTTACCACTGACGAGAAAACAACCGGCAGAGATGTCGCCGGGCCACGTCGTTGCAAGAAGACTTATTAATAGGCTTTACCCATCATGGAAAATGTAGAACACATTTGTATTAGCATCATTAAAACAACCTATAACTGATCTGGCAGTGCTGCTCTTCACAGCGCTCGTTTCTGGCCTGTTTGTACCTCATGGTCCGCTGTGAGATTGGACATCTGTTGTGTGTCTCTGATGGAAACCAACCCTCTGCTTTTATATGCTAAATGAAGAAAACACAAACAATGCTGTCCTACGCACATTAAACCCGCACCTCACTGTTACCTTGGAAACACCCAGAGAGATAAAGAAAGCAAAGTATTTTATTTATTTTTTTATATCTTTGATACAACTTCTGCAATTATGATTTCTATAGAGATGATGGAGAAGAGACGCTTCTCATGAAAAGTTCCAACTGGATGTAAAAAGACATTCCGGCTGCAATTTAAGACCCTTAACGCGGCACAAACATGAAATGATCAAGTATTTATCTAATGAGGTAAATAAATGATCTAATAAATAAATGGGAAACCTGTAACGCTCTCATTTCCCATGCTGTTATATGTTGGTGCCACATGATTTAGCATTTCAATGCTATTATTATTCATTTATACATTTTTATTGAACACAATCATCCAGTGCAACAGGACAGGTGTGATCCGGACCAATTCAATTAATGTAAATGTTAAAATAACACTGACATTAACATCAGATATTATAAACAAAGGTCATTACAATAAATAAAAAACCTACATGTTCTGTTGCCTTAAAAAATATTGTGAAATTATATTATTTATCATGAAAGTTTATGATTTTGATTTACATTGTGTTGGATGTGTGATGGAATGGAGGAGTAACGAACCCTAAAATCAGCAGTCGTGATTGTATAACAGTAGTATGGCATGGTCATGAGTATATTTTTAACCAAAATTTATGACGAATGTAAAAGTGTTATGAATTCTTCATAAAGTTTTATGAGTGTGTTTATATAACCTAATGAATATCAGATTTCTAGAAAGGGTTTCATGTATATTAAATAAGAACACGATTCTTAACCATGAGGACCCAAAATTTACCTAATTTAAGTAGATGAAATGTTTAAAAGCCATAATTAAAAAAAAATAATAATAATAGGTTTTATAAACCACGGTATTCAGATATGGCTCTGAGGATGTTCATTCACCACAGAATGTGATGGAGGTGATTTTTCTTTTTGTAAAAAAAAAATCATACATCGCGCTAAATATAGACGTAATGAACATGGCACGGAATACAGAATGCCCACAAAACTTCAGAGGTCTATTAAGCATTGATAGATGGCGGGCGAACAGAGCGTTTATATCTGACTCTGATCAGGACCTGGCAGAAAATCTGTCGAACACGCTTCGTAAAATATGTAGGAAACTGGATATTCACTGAGCATGTTCTCATTTGGCAAAATAAAAAGGACGGAATCAGTAAATATAAAGGAGTTCAGGTGGCCAAGAAGTCATCTGATGCTAATAACCTCCCAAACCTTTTTTATTAGTTTTAAAAGGTTTATTAGAAACAAGCCACATAACATTACGAGACACCCGCCAACAGGTAGGAAAAAAATAAAATAAAATAAAATAAAAATATAAAATGATTGAAATATATTTATTTGAAACCTTTTTGAACCTAAAGGCCCCACGAAAAATATTTTCGAATAATTGATTGCTGTGTGTATAAAATTAAGTCACGATATTAAAAAAGGGAGAGCTTTCCTCAGTGTGATTGGAATATGGATAAATTGCAGGAGTCCAAACACAGCTGAACTGAATGAATCCCAAGTCCAAGCCTTTGTTCTTTTCTAAACATGTCCTTGGAAGCACACAAAACATCATTTCTGGAGAATCCCAAGGAGCGCTGGACAAAGCGCTGCCCGCTCCGTCGCTCAGGGACACGCCGCAAAAACGTCCTCAGCTGAATACGAAGCCGAGACAGAGACCAGAAAAGGGAACAACCAGCAGAATTAATAATACACTGAAATACACATTTATTTTCACTGCACACATTCCGCTTATAAAGCACTTGTGTACATCCTCACTGGCCGCTTTATTAGATACACACGCCATGAACCCCCAACGTTTAAAACGACACCATCTGATAAACAGGACACCCCCAGAGCATTTTATTTTTGGGTGGTGGATGAATCTCAGCCCTGTAGTGGCCCTGATGTGGTGGTGATCAGGTGTTTGTGTGATGCATTGTAAAGTTGATCAGATACAGATGCTGCTGCAGGTTTAAATAGCATTATTTATATCAGCGTTACTGTTCCACCTTGTAGATGTAAATCAGAACCTCAGAGTCAGCAGACTGTAAATTCACTGCTGTGTCTGACCTGCATGTTCCAACACAATGCACACCAATACACCATCGCCTCTTCAGTGTCAATGCTGAAAATCATCCACCACCCAAAGAATACTTGCTTCAAGATGACTATGTTGGTCTTTGTTGGAGTATGTGAAGAAAGAGATGGACTACTGTTGCAGAGTATCACATGTACAAATAACGGTAACAAATGGGGTGCGGTAGCTCAGTGGTCAGGGCATTGGTCTATCAATCTGAAGGTTGGGGGTTCAAATCCCAGGTCCACTGAAGTTACCAATGTGGGTCCTTGAGCAAGGCCCTTAAACCTCATTGCTTCAGGGATGCTGTAATTAACCCTGTGCTGTATGTAAGTCGCTTTGGATAAAAGCGTCCAATAAATGACCAAATGTAAATGTAAAGTACTGTATGTAACTCGAGAAACAAGGAGGTGAACCTAATAAAGTGGCCAGTGGGTGGGTGAGTATTTCTTTAAATACATACATTAACTATGAATATCTGACAAGAAGACAACAGGTCTGTGACAGTCCCGCTGCTTCCAAAAACACACTCAGCCTTACATCTGTGTTCCTAAAGCTTACACCATGCACCCCCCCCGCCCTCGCCCCAATGTTTTCCTTTAAAGCAGCTACTTCACTGTTCTGCCACATGCTCACAGCTCAAATAGCCCATTGAGATTCAAAACAGCCGTAGGGCCACACGCAAACCCCGTCTGAATCCGAATAAGTCAGTGTTCTCCTCCTCAGCACAAAACGCAGGAGGATAATAGATAACAGTAGAAAAACACCACAGTGTGAATACCCGGCATAATGACTGACCTCTGTTTCAAATAAGATGAGGATCATCGAGCTGAGCGGGTCTTTGACAGAACAGTAACCTCAAAAAAAAAAAAAAAAAAAAGGTTCTGAGCTGTGATTCCAAGAGGCCCAGAAAGAGATCAAGAACAGATATCATCGTATCGAGCTACATCATGCAATGTTATTGAATGAATTATGGGATGTCGACTGGCCGGCCTGAAACAAATGTGTTGTTTTTTTTTTTTTTCCCAATCCAATCTATTTAAATCCGTTTTATTGTTCCCTTTGAATAAGAGGGGAAAAAAATAAGTAGACTGTGGAAACACTCACACAATATATCCATAAAAGATTAAATACAAACATGTGATCACTAAACGTGCGTGATGTAGAAATAACATGCAAAAAAAAAAAAACAACCAAAACAAAGCAAAAAAAACCTGCTGCTTTCAAAGACTTCATGCTTTTATTCTCAGTTCTGAAGTCAGTGTTTATTATGGGCTGCTGGAGCTTTATAACGAATGTACTTCTATTCCATTTCAAGAGCATACTGAAGTTTATTAAATACTTTTATAAAATGCTACCGTATTAACTGTACGAGATGAACTTTCTAAATGTGCATTTGCCAGATGTTCTGCTGCTTTACTTTACACTTTAATATCTAAGGTTTATGCTGTTGGTCAATTAAAGGCCTGCCGACGACACACAATCACTTTTACATTTTGTTTTTGGCATGTGGAAGGAAAACTCACTGAAACTCACAGAATTAAAACCAAACAACGTTCCCCGGCACAACGGTCTGCACAATATAACAACGTGCTCGTATACAGAAGTATGTGCAAAGATGCAAACCATATGCACAACAGATATAATAAATAACTCTAGGGGGTGGTGAGGCGGCAATATATTTTATAGTAAAGTTTGGAAACCCTGAACCCCAGAAAAAGGATAATATTTTCACAGACAGGAGCTTACTGTAGTGATTACAACTACTAATTAAAACTTGAGTAAAGGGGACATTTACAGGAAAAACTAAATATTCCTGGCTTTGCATATTTTTGGCAGCGACACGCGGAGCTCCCATGCGGCGAAATTTTAATGCCTGCGTGGGGATAATGCAATTCAGACTGTACGAAATCTCTTACACAACCCAATTTAAATGACTGTCAACCACTTTCTTCTCATCACTCTCTTCCTCATTATACTGATTTTATATCACCGGCAGATTACATCGGTTTATTTTCACCCACAGCTGACCTCATTAACTCCAACTAATGCTGCGGTAATGGAGCACCAGCCCGACTACTATGCACATAATAGTGAGCCTTCTACACCAACCCCAGTCAGCCCTTTACTACTGCCATGCCAAGGGGAGCTATAATAGCAGCAGGAAACTCCGTAAAAGAAAAGTTAAGTGTTGATTACCGAGCTGCAGGTGCAGTAGGCTAAAGTTTGTGACCGTGTATTGGGGAGAGAGGGGGTAAACTCACAGTCCAAGCTTTGCTTATAGCCAACTTTTCATAAAATGTGCCTTTTTTTTATTAGGTTTTTAAGATAAAGGTCTTTGTTGCTCTCTCTTTGTCAGAAGCAAACAGCATGTGCTGATGGTGCAAGAGAGCTGACATATTGCAGGCTTTGATGCACCGTCCTTTTCTTTCTCCTACAATACAGTTCACATCTCAGAGAGATAGAGAGAGGGATGCTTAATATTTGTGAACTATATCCTGTATTCAATCCCCCGAAACCGAAGAGATGCATTTTCTGCAGACACATTCAAAAAAGTCTTTGTTTAAAGGACTGCGTCCCATGAAATATCCGTTTTGAACAATTAAAGTCGGAGTAATTAAAAAGTATAAAACCGAACTGGTGGTGCATTAAGCTTTGTGTGATTCAGAGCCTCAAAGAACCCCTGGGAGAAGCTAGAACTCTCGCGCCTATTTTATCTCTTTTTAAGTGTTTCCTCATGAGCAGAATGGCTCATTGTAGACTGCCTAATAGTAGATCTACGAAATTTTGATATAGAGCCATAGAGACCTAGTGAGTCATTCATTCATTCATTATCTTCCGCTTTATCCTCTATTGGGGTCGCGGTGGGGTTCCCCATACTCATCCAGGGGAGAACGTCTCGTGCGCTGAGCAGGTAGACCCAGGGAAGGGCGCCAATCCATCACTGGGCACACACGCACTCACACAGACACACTATATGGGGCAATTTGGAGAATTCAATTAACTTGATCCATGTTTTTGGATTGTGGGAGGAAACCGGAGAACCCGGAGGAAACCCACGCAGACGCGGGGAGAACATGGAAACTCCACCCAGATGGGGTTTCGAACCAGGAATCCCTAGCGCTGAGAGGCGAACGTGCTGACCACTAAGCCACCGTGCCGCCCTGACCTAGTGATTGGTGATTGAAAAAATGTTTACATAATATATATATATAAAAAATTTCCATCCATCCATTATCCTTCACTTTTTCCTGTATTAGGGTCGCGGGGGGGTTCCCCATGCCCATCCAGAGGAGAACGTCTTGGGCGCTGGGCAGATACACCCAGGACAGGGCACCAATCTATCGCTGGGCACACACTCACTCACACAGACACACTCTATATGGGGCAATTTGGAGAACTCAATTGACTTGATCCATATTTTTGGACTGTGGGAGGAAACCCACGCGGACACGGGGAGAACATGGAAACTCCACCCAGATGGAGATTCGAACCGGGAATCCCCAGCGCTGAGAGGAGAACATGCCAACCACTAAGCCACCGTGCAGCCCTTTTATATATATATATATATATATATATATATATATATATATATATATATATATATATATATATATATGTGGATGTATTAATAGGTAAGATTTACACTCCTAAACCAGACTATTGTTTTAATAACAAATTCGATAACAACTGCACTTGATATATCTGAGAACCCATCACTGTAAACACAACGAAAACAAGCCTAAAATAGCCACGATCTATAACAGAAGCTCGGATTGTGAGAAATTAGTACTGCAGATAAAGGCTGATCCCCTGCAATCTGATGAAAAACTAGCCATCCTTTACTGTGAGCACCGCTGGTTCTGGAATTAGAGTGAGAAAACCACAGGCAAGCAATAGGTGATTTAATCAACACACCCATCTGTCAACTGAGGCGGCTTTAGAAAACCCCTCCACCTCATTTGCACACTAATAATGAACCTGCAAGAGGTTCCCCATTCAGAAAAGACACTTTTCTCTCCAACTTTAAACACAACTGACACGTAAATATTATTCTGAGGACAAAAAAACAAACTGAAACGGTGTCAATTTTAAAAGGAGAAACCCACATACAGTGGCGGGATGCAGCTGCTGAGGCCATCGTGCGATCCAGGGAAGTCAAACATGATCTATACCAAGAGAAAAATGCTGGCACATAGTTACAATTGAAATCAGCCATGTGGTCGGAAACACACGCACGATGATGGAGAGGCTCCGAGTCAGCCTGAGTCTCGAGGAGATACACATGGAGAACATTAAATAATGAGATAATAAGTGTTTCCCCTCCCAAAGAAAATCTGAAGCGTGTTCGTTATTGCACTCATAGCCAGTGTTCCTGTTTCTAAGTTACCACCACGACGTCCGTCAGAATCGCTTCACAATAAAACAAAGAATACACACAGAGACAGCCATGAGCAAACAGATACATCATGTTCACACGCACCGGGCCAAGCAAACGCACGCTTACTGCAGTTACAAACAACAAAAGCTTTGCCTAGGAGAGCTTTCCACGGCAGGTGAACTGAACAGTCAGCTTCAGCTCGATAACAGAACCACGTTCCAAATCATCCTCCTCCTGACCGCAGAGGTGACCGTGTATTTTAAGATCTTACAGAAACCCTCACTGTACCCGTCCCCATGCTTTTAGAGGTTTTAAAAATACTGCATTTTGAAAAATAAACAAGAAAAGGTATTATTTTTTGTTTTAAAATATATATAAAATCACTTTACTTTAGTAATTTTACACTGATTGTACATTTCATCCGCTTCACTGACCATACTGATGGACTTTGTAGTTCTATAATTGCATTTTGTAGTCCATCTGTTTCTTTCCATACTTTGTTAGTTCCCTTTATCATCATCACAGGACTACTACAGACAAGGTTATTTTTTTTTGGTGGTGGATAATTTCTGGCATTGCAGGGACACGGGTGTGGTGGTGGTGGTGGTGCTGGTCTGCAGCATCCTGTAAACAATGATGAAACATTAGCGGCAGACTAAAACGAACTGGGCAGCATCCGAATTGTACATTGATGAGTTGGAGCAATGAGGTGGATGTTCCCAAGAGAGAACAAGGTCGGTGGACGCAGCGTGGATTGTAGCAACACAGTGTCACTGCAGTGCGGAGCATTATCCACCACCCGAATAACACCTGTTCTGTGGATCATTAGAGAATGAATTAAAGGAGATGTAGAGAAGCGAATGTGAATGCAGACCTATGAAATGAACGCTCGTCATTTCAAGTCTAAGTTTCTTGCATTGTTAAGGTCACCCGGCGCTACCCCAGTCCACGTCAAAACATCAGATCAGGAATGAAGCAAAGTTGTAAAAAAGTTTTCTGAGAACAGAGCTGCACGCAGAGAGACATCACTTACGATTGACTGAACAATCCCGAGCCTCCTTCTCTCCGGCTGACGGGCTGTGCAGATTCAGTTTGTACCCCTGTGCTGCATCGTGTTCAGCGTGGTTCTCCCGAAGCCCCGGATAAGACGCTCCTCTGATCCACACGCACAGGAACACATGCTGCTGCTGCTCCCGTGGCTCTGAAGTGGGAACCAGGCAGCAGTGTGTGGGACACCGAGCGTAAACAAGTGAAGAGAGGAGGAGGAGGAAGAGTAGGAGGAGAGCTGCACACTGCACCCGATCCTGCACCCGCAATGCCAATACAGAGAGAGTAAGACTCTGAGGTATGGACTGATCATGAGACGAGAGTGTGCACCGTTATGTGTTGAGAGAGAGAGCGAGAAAGAGAGAGAGGGGAAGACTTATGTATCATATTACCCATAAACCTTTAAACTGTAGGTTCCCATTATACCTCGGTTGTAATTTAAAAAGTGGATGATTTAAGGGATGGAGCCAAACAAAAAGGAACCAATCACTAATCTCCTGTCTTCCCTCGAGCACACAGTGTATCCCATTCTCACCTGGGCATCATTACACACACAACTGTATTTTATTATAAAAGCATTTTATAATGACGTCTTACTTTGAACTCTACTTCACAACATGCGTCTCATATGCAGCAGCATATACACACAGCAACACCATAACACAGGATACACTCATGTCAATTAAATAACGAAGCAGACTGTATGCATCATGGGCATCATGCATCTCCGGTTTCCTTCCACAGTCCAAAAACATGGTTTGAGGTCAATGGAGTTCTCCAAATTGCCCCATATAGAGTGTGTCTGTGTGAGTAAGTGTGTGCCCAGCGATAGGGTGGCGCCCTGTCTTGGGTCTATCTGCCCAGCGCCCGAAACATTCTCCCCTGGATGGGCATGGGAAACCCCACCGCGACCCTAATAGAGGATAAAGCGGAAGATAATAGATGAATGAAAGCGATGAAACCACTCAGAACTCTGTTAAGTGGAGCATTATTATGATCCATTCATTCATTCATTTATCTTCCGCTTTATCCTCTATTAGGGTCAGGAGGGGGGGGGGGGGTTCCCCATGCCCATCCAGGGGAGAACGTCTCGGGCGCTGGGCAGATACACCCAGGACAGGGCGCCAATCTATCGCTGGGCACACACTCACTCACACTCTATATGGGGCAATTTGGAAACCTCCATTGACTTGATCCATGTTTTTGGACTGTGTGAGGAAACCGGAGGAAACCCACGCGGACACGGGAAGAACATGGAAACTCCACCCAGATGGGGATTCGAACTGGGAATCCCTAGTGCTGAGAGGAGAACGTGCTAAACCACTAAGCCACCGTGCCGCCTATGGTTTCATCGCTTCATATCTTAAAAAAAAAAAAAAAAAAAAAAAAAAAAGCAATATTATAATTGCAGACAGCTTAATAAACACTGAACGACGTCCCAACAGTCTGTTCATCAAAGAACATTCATTTATACTTTTAGTAATTTTCTAAGCACCAGATTCTATTAATAATATTCCAGCGTTCATTTGGTGGAGGGCACATGAACACCCTGGACAGGCCACCAGTCCATTACAGGGCGGACAGCACATCCACCATGAGCTATTTTACGACGGGTGGATCACTGAGCTCAGTGGTTTGTGCATTTCTCGCATCTTTTGTGTAAATGATGCTGCTCTTCAGGGTCTGTTTTTGTAGAACACCTACGATCACTCGGGATATTAAAACCATTTCTAAGTCAAAGAAGACAAATATAATAAACATTCTGCAACACAGCCTTCACCGTCCGCTCTGCTCGTCCGCCTTAAAGACTACACGTGGAGTTAATGTGTCATGTGAAAGACAGAGGGCTAAACATCAGCCATAGAGCTGCATCTCAACCACAGGGCCGCCATGTTCTTGCAGGTGCCGCCTCACAGGCTTAACACACTGTAATTTAGTGTGAACACACAGTCGCACAACAGTCAAGCATTTTCTCAAGTCACAAAAATATGTTTTTCAATCCGGTCAGCTGCATTTAGCAAGTTTCTACAGCAGCAGCACTTAGGCTTTGGGTTTTCTCTTTAATCTTTAGTTAAAATGCCCTAACAGATGTTCCCCTGTCTCCTGGGAACTCTGTTCAGGTAGCTTGTAAAAGCAAATAAAAGCCAACACATCATCTCGCTCCGTTTTTAAATCATACTCCTATCACTGTGTGTGTGTGTGTGTATATATATATATATATATATATATATATATATATATAGGGGGGGGGGGGGGGGGGGGGGGGGGGGGGGGGGGGGGGGGGGGGGGGGGGGGGGGGGGGGGGGGGGGGGGGGGGGGGGGGGGGGGGGGGGGGGGGGGGGCTGGGCAGATAGACCCAGGACAGGGCGCCAATCCATCGCTGGGCACACACTCACTCACACAGACACACTCTATATGGGGCAATTTTGAGAATTCAATTAACTTGATCCATGTTTTTGGACTGTGGGAGGAAACCGGAGAACCCGGAGGAAACCCACGCAGACACGGGGAGAACATGGAAACTCCACCCAGATGGGGATTCGAACCGGGAATCCCCAGCGCTGAGAGGCGAACATGCTAAACCACTAAGCCACCGTGCCGCCTATATATATATATATAAATAAATAAAGAGAGAGAGAGAGAGAGAGAGGCGGTACGGTGGCTTAGTGATTAGCGTGTACGCCTCTCAGCACTAGGGATTCCCGGTTCGAATCCCCATCTGGGTGGAGTTTCCATGTTCTCCCCGTGTGTTTCCTCTGGGTTCTCCGGTTTCCTCCCACAGTACAAAAACATGGATCAAGTCAATTAAATTCACCAAATTGCCCCATATAGAGTGTGTCTGTGAGTGAGTGTGTGCCCAGTGATAGATGGCCGCCCTGTCCTGGGTGTATCTGCTCAGTGCCCGAGACGTCCTCCACTGGATGGGCATGGGGAACCCCCATATATATATATAGAGAGAGAGAGAGAGAGAGAGAGAGAGAGAGAGAGAGAGAGAGAGAGAGAGAGAGAGAGAGAGAGAGAGAGAGAGAGAGAGAGAGAGAGAGAGAGAGAGATCTTTAAGGGTATTTAGAAAGTTGCATGGTTCTCTCTCTCTGTATTTGCAGGTTCTCTTCATGTTTGTGTTTCCTCTGGGAGTCTGATCTTTAAAAAGAAAATGATAACAGATAAAACGTGATTGTGTTTCAGCCCTGAGATGGATGGGTGACCTGTTCCTGGTGTTTCCTTTCCTTCAGCCCCGTGATCTCTGGGATGAGCCCTTGCAGATCACATGAATGAACAAATTAAATAAACCTCCAGTCATGAATTATAATAAAAAATCCAGTCATGATTTATATAGATCAAAGCTTTGGGTCTTTAAATGAGCCGGTTTGATCTCGGACAGTGACATCTCTGACCTACTGGGTTTCTTCACATTAAAACTTCTTGTCCCTGCGATCAGCTGGAATTATTACTGAAACCCCGCATTCATCCCGAACCAGCGCTGATGGAGTGTTTAACCCGCGGGAGTTCCAACACTATTTATTTTCCAGCATGAAGAAGTCGGCGTTGTCTGATGGGTGATGACGCACACATGCCTCACAGTTGCCTCTCTTGTCCTTTAAGCCAATAATTACTGTTTCGTTTGTCAATTTGTCACTAACGTTTGTAGCTATGTATTAATTATACTGCTTAAACTCTAAGTTCGTTAAGCCTTTATAAAGTTCTGTTATTCTGGGTGTCGGTCAATAGAAGGCCAGTGGGACATATTAAACACTGACGGGTGAGAACTTGATCCGAGTTGTCATTGGCTCATAAATAAATAAATACAGGAATAGTTTTTGTTCTCATGCTGTAGCTTTATGATCAACACTCCCTTTGCCCGCCACGTTCTCGTAATGGCTCACTTTTAATTTTAACACACGCTTTTTCCTCTATTAGGGTCGGGGGGAGGGTTCCCCATGCCCATCCAGGGGAGAACGTTTCGTGCGCTGGGCAGATACACCCAGGACAGGACGTCAATCCATCGCCGGACATGCACTCACTCACACAGACACGCATGCTTATACAATCTATATGGGGCAATTTGGAGAACTCAATTGACTTCATTTATTATCTTCCGCTTTATCCTCTATTAGGGTCGTGGTGGGGTTCCCCATGCCCATCCAGGGGAGAACGTCTCGGGCGATGGGCAGATACACCCAGGACAGGGCACCGATCTATCGCTGGGCACACACTCACTCACACAGACACACGCTATATGGGGCAATTTGGAGAATTCAATTGATTAGATCCATGTTTTTGGACTGTGGGAGGAAACCGGAGAACCCAGAGGAAACACACCGGGAGAACATGGAAACTCAACCCAGATGGGGATTCGAACCTGGAATCCCTAGCGCTGAGAGGCGAACATGCTAAACCACTAAGCCACCGTGCCCTCAATTGACTTGTTCCATGTTTTTTTTTTTGACTGTGGGAGGAAACCGGAGAACCCAGAGGAAACCCACGCAGACACGGGGAGAACATGGAAACTTCACCCAGATGGGGATTCGAACCTGGAATCCCTAGCGCTGAGAGGAGAATGTGCTGACCACTAAGCCACCGTGCCGCCTCGGATGCCTCCTAATTCAGATAAATAGAGATGATGTCTAAAATCACAGCTGTGCTTAGTCATCGTGTTGATGTTCAGCTGACACGATGATGCCGTCCCGTCTCCCGGAGTTTGGAAACGTCGCTTTGAAACGCTCCGTTCGTGGTTCTCAGCTGGAACACACTGATGTATGGCTTCTAAATCCCAAAGAATTTCCATCATGTAGCCTCTCTGGTAATTATCACACGTTCCTCCTCTTAACAAACACCCCCCCCAACACGTCAGCCCAATCAACGGTGAACATCCTTCTATAAATAAAAACCGAAATTCACAATATTTTAGAAACAACTGTCAGAAATGTGGTACAGTTCATGTTGATGCAAGACAGTTCTGAAGGCTTGATAAATGACTCAAGTTCCTAAATGACAGCACTGCAGAAAGCCCCGATGGTGAGGCCCGTCAGAGCAAATTTACATTTCATATAAAATTACACCGTGGATCTCTTCCATCGTGACGCATCATGTAAAACTAAGAGATATAAAACAAAGACGCAGGGAAATTACAGTGTACAAGCTGAAATTTCGGCAACGGATGTCCCGCCGAGCGCCATGACCAGAACCTGCTCACAAAACCCCTGCCTTTTGGGCGGCTGGGTATTTAATATGTGCATCGCAGTTAGCAGACACATATGCTTACAAGAGGCTCATTAGAAATAATCCATCCATCTGGAAAATATTACCAGCCTCAATTCAGCGTTCATCAGCCAAACGCATCAAAACTCCTAACAGAATCGATTAGCCCCATGCTGAGGTACACCTCAAACATCTCGATGAGGACTAGTAAGACAGCACAGCATGCGTTTGTTGGTGCGAAACATTCCGCTCACGTTTCATTCTTAATAAGACAATGGTCCTGGGTTCTCTATAAATGAATTGTGCAGAGCTTTGTGTTTTGCTGAGGGAGTAAATCGGTTCAAATGATGTCTTCTCCCAAATCGGTCATGTTGATCAGCTTAGTGCTGCTTTACAATGGAATTTAAATTGAGCGAGTGCCGGGTCCGGTGCACCTCTCCCACGACGATGTACACAGAGAGCAACCGAAATTCCATCAGGGATCAGAGTCCATAGTTTAATACGAGAGAGCAGAGTAATACGCTGTCACATTCAGGGATGGGAACGCTTCAGACGAGACCCTGGTGAATGAGTGATGTTGGAAAGCACTCAGAGAATGTAGGGAATTCAAATACAAGAGTGTTTGTCTTACGTCCTCGCTGAAGATGTTCTGTGCATAATTATGTCCTTTACAGCAAACTTTGCGTTTATATTTATTCATTTAGCAGATGCCTTTATCCAAAGCGACTTACAAACGACAGAACACAATTCAGAAGTTAAGGAGGAAATCTAAATTCACTCTCTTTTTTATGTGAAGTTCTTTTATATGAAGTTCTTCTGAAGATGTGTTTTGACTTGTTCACTGTAAATGCTGAGTGTCTTAAACGCGCCTTTTTAGCTTTAGTATAGAATTTGTACCTAATTCGTATTTTTAATCAACAAAAAAAAAGTGCAATTATAATAATTCCTTTGGATTGTAGGCAGCACGGTGGCTTAGTGGTTTAGCACGTTCTCCTCTCAGCTCTAGGGATTCCTGGTTCGAATCCCCATCTGGGTGGAGTTTCCATGTTCTCCCCGTGTCCATGTGGGTTTCCTCCGGGTTCTCCGGTTTCATCCCACAGTCCTTCTGTCGAGTTCTCCAAATTGCCCCATGTAGAGTGTGTGTGTGTGAGTGAGTGTGTGCCCAGCGATAGATTGGCACCCTGTCCTGAGTGTATCTGCCCAGCGCCCAAAACGTTCTCCCCTGGATGGGCATGGGGAACCCCCCCCCTTCGCGACCCTAATAGAGGATAAAGTGGAGGATAATGAATGAATGAATTTGGATTGTAGACGAAGGCTTACTGTTTTCTCATTATTATTTTATCCCCTCACATTCCCGTCAGAGTTGCTTTAAAGTACACCCCCCCCACACACACACTCCACACCACCCACTCCTAATGTTTTTCACAAACCTCACCTTTCTAGTTATCATTGCAAGATTTGTTTTGTAGCTTCTTATAATTTCATCCTTATATTTTAAGGACTGAATCATTGTTTTTATAAATCTTAAATTAAATATCAGAAGGTCTGGATAAAGTGTGGAACATGGTGTTTGTCTTGTGTTTGAATGAAAAACGTATTTTCTGACATTATTTATAACTTTTAACAATTGGAAGCATGTATGTTGTATGAAGGTCAACGTGACAGCAAAACGGACATGGCCATGGTCTAAAAATATAACAATAATAAAATATGGCCCATGCCACCATGAGCCCATCACTCCGCTCTAAAGCAACAAGACGATATAATAAAAATAATTCACCCATGTGTTTTGAACAGGTACTGTCCTAAATAACAAAATAATCTACTATTTAAAATGTACCTGTGTAAGTAAAAATAGTAAAAAAAATATATTTATTTTTAGTCTTTCGGACACTTAAACAGATTCATTTAGCCAAGTTCTCCTGAAAGACCTCAATTAACCTGAAACTGAGATAATTGCTGCTATTCAGAAACCTCTGCCTGATGAATTTCTATACAGATCAGTGGTGGGTGAGGCCGAGGTTCAGCATAGCAAAGCTGTGTATGTAATTAAATCTACTGCACAGGCCTTTCTTTGATGTGATCATTTAAAAGGGGGACGTCTGATGATGGCAGGCGTTATCATGAGGGATCGGTTTCTATGGAGATGCTTTCTAAAGCAGTGAGGCTGGAGATAAAAGCTTTTATTCTGAAGTTCACTTTATGACTAGACAGTTACCTAATGATCGGGATGTTCCATTTTATTTTACGCCGGTGCTGCACGCTCATCCTAAATACATGGTTTTCTTTTCTATGACCTGGATGTGGTATCTGTGTCGCTTTGAACAGGATGAACATTCTGTTTTCGGAATGTGTAAGGAAATCAGAGTACCGGGAGTAAACATGTAAGCACAGGGAGGACATGCAGACTTCACACAGCACATTATTCCTCTTCTTATTGGTCTTTGCATATTATCTATTTTTTGTGTAATAATTTAGGATTGTGATTCTTAGGAATGCAGCAATAATAAAATGAAACGTTGATTAAAATAATCCGAATGAAAATGAATGGAAATTGAGGACCGGATCTGACAAACCTGTCCTCATATTTGTTTACTCTCCATTCAGGAGAGACGAATGCGTGTTGCTAGGGAGACGGAACAGCTAGGAAGACCTGATGGAGGTGTGTGCGGGGGGCGGGGGGGGGGGTGAGAACAGAGGGACATTTCTTCACAGGAATCCTGCTTGTCGTACATCAATTTATTTTTTTTGTGGAATAATGGAATAACAAACGTCAGGAACAAGAAACTGTTCAGAATAACAAAGGCTTTTCTTTTGACAGTTCAGCTGTTTACCGTCCACTGTTAAAAATAATAATAAAAAAATAATAATAACAAGTCCTTCAAATGTAATGCCTCGCATTTTAGTTGTCAGCCAAAAAGAACTTTTAAACACTTTAACATTGAGGTCTCCTGTGCGAGTGTGAGGGTAATATTATTGTAATACATGGCAAAGTTAACAAAATAAAAAATTACACAAAAAAAAAAAAAAAAATATGTAAAAAGTACATGGAATTCATTCATTCATTATCTCTCGCTTTATCCTCTATTAGGGTCACAGTGGGGTTCCCCATGCCCATCCAGGGGAGAATGTCTCGGGCGCTGGGCAGATAGACCCAGGACAGGGCGTCAATCCATCGCTGGGAACACACTCACTCACACAGACACATTATATATATGTATATATATATATATATATATATATATATATATATATATATATATACATACATACATACATACACTCTATATGGGGCAATTTGGAGAATTCAATTAACTTGATCCATGTTTTTGGACTGTGGGAGGAAACCGGAGAACCCGGAGGAAACCCACGCAGACACGGGGAGAATATGGAAACTCCACCCAGATGGGGATTCGAACCAGGAATCCCTAGAGCTGAGAGGCGAACGTGCTAAACCACTAAGCCACCGTGCCGCCAGTCCAAAAACTTGATCAAGTCAATTGAGTTCTCCAAATTGCCCCTTATAGAGTGTCTTTGTGAGTAAGTGTGTGCCCAGTGATAGATTGGCATCCTGTTCTGGGTCTATCTGCCCAGCGCCCGAGACGTTCTCCCCTGGATGGGCATGGGGAACCCCACCGCGACCCTAATAGAGGATGAAGCGGAAGATAATGAATGAACGAAAAATATGTTAATTAGAACCTCATTCATCACTGGACCATGGTCTGTAGGGACCATATTTAGAATGTCTCATGTGGGTTTAGTATCATTACATTGTATATATGCACAGTGCTAGCGTGTGTGTGTGTGTGTGTGTGTGTGTGTGTATAGAGTAAGTGATGAGGGTAAACTGAGTGTTAAGAGAATTTTTCTATTTGTCCGAAGCAATTTTCGGCTGCTTTATAATAAAGCATCTTTAATGGAACTTCAGCTTCGTGCTACACCCCCCCACCCCGCCTCCACCCGACTCTGTTGCTACAATAATAAATCAGAATCCATCAATAATATATTTTGTGTTTATTGTACAGCTACAACATAATTAGCTTCTTGTACCCTTGATGGTTGAAACTAAAGTAAATACATTTTAAGAATAATAATCCGCATTTATGAAGTAATACATCATTTTAAACAATTAAATATAATGAATTTCTTCCAACTTTGGAAAAAAAAAAGATCCACTAACAGAGAAGCAGCGGTCTGTAAATCTGACCGTCAGTCAGACGTGTTGTTTATAGATAAATTGACAGATTGACAGTTCGCACAGTGAGTGCGCAGTAAGTTTACTGGTGTTCTGCCAGAGCATTAATAAACGACCTTGTCTTAGTTTTATAAAATCGACACTTCTCAATATCACGCTGCGGTGTACCCCGACAGCAATCAGTCTCCATTTACAGGATCACCCCCCTGTCTTACACACACTACACAGAGGACCTTAATTAGCAGACAATGCACTGTGCTGTACTGCAGGAACGTTGGCTTTGCATCCATGTCAGAAAACATTATATAATTAATCATTTTAAATAAAAACCCAAAAAGTGACAGATCTGTAGCATATTACTTTAACGGCTCCATCTGAGAATGACAATCTTCAGGCCAGACGAATGCCGAAGGTGTAGAGAGGCATAAACAGGTGCACAAAGAAAGGGCAGAGTGATTAAGGGAGGAAGTAAGGGCAAGTGGGTGATCCACAGGGAACAGCTTAATCATCAATCACTGGTCTGTGATGAAGAGAGTCGTTTAAGCACTTACACATGTTCACGCTCATCAGGTGACTGTTTGAAGAAGCGTTTTACTTTGAGGGCATAATCATATTGGCACTCCTCGGAACCCTAATCAACCCATTTTACATCATAAATATGCAGCATATGGAGATAGCGCTCACGTGGTTCCAAACCCTAATGCAATGTCACCCAAGAATTAAGACTCTGGATTTTCAGAACATAATTCTAATAAAGAAATACCACCAGATCCCGAATGCCAGATGGACTGCATCAGTTTCCCTGCTTTTGGCTCATTGAGTGTTTTGGTGCCATTCAAGTGGCCAGTGGGATGCCCTTTTTGATGAGGATGGCTGCATCATTGATCCATAAATACCATTTACTGATAGGTCGCCATCTGCCATTTTAGATGGACAGAACAGTCAGCAAGTCAATGTTACAGCTGACTCAGGAATTGTGAGAGTCCTTTTAAAAAAAATAAAAAAGGGGGGTAAAGCCAATTAAAAATAACCAAACTAACACATGTTGCATCTGAAATTATGTCTGAAGGAGGATAATGTTGAAAGCACAGTTCTACAGGTGATACCTGAACCACAGACTCCAGACTTGTCCTGGTTTTATTATTTATTTCAGCAATTAAATTACAATCCAGTGATTGTACATGTATTGGATAAATGAAGATGTTAATTAAAACACTGCAAGAAGCTTTTCTCTTGCATCCTTTGTGATTTTTGATTATGCTTTGTGTACACAGTCTCCAAGTAAAGACCAAAAGTGAGGCCGAGACACAGACAATTCCTGTATAAAGCTTATTTCTGGCTTCCTGCATTTCCATCTCAATGCAATATTTTTTATTATTATTTTTTTTTAATGTAGCATCATAAATTGAACAGAACTTCTTCTTTAAGTAAAAACTCCAAGTACAATTTTTTAATAATGTTCCTTTAGGACCAAACACAGGGACTGGTTATAAAGTGCAAACGTAACGTGTAGTGACAAAGAACAGGATAAATACACAAGGCATTAAACAGAGTGCAGACAGTGAATCAGTAAACGTTCGGGGGGAAAAAAAATAAAAAATAGAATAAAGAATGAGCCAAACCCAAATTATAAAGCTCTTATTGGACTGAATTAGCAAGAACTAAGAAAATGCACCTCTGAGACCCGAGTGTCTGCAGTGTCTAAAGAATTTGGTTTTAAGGTCCATTAAAATCTTGATATTCTGTCCAGACCAGGAATAAACCAGGCCCCTACACACACACACAGAAAAGCCTTCAATTGCTGATTATGTAAAAGCTTGATGTTGCACATCCCCAATATCGTCACCAATCAAAATCAATAAGCCCAAATTTCTGCATTTAATTAATCAAAGCTTTTCTTTAGCCCATGTTCTTGTCATCGTTATAAACCAACATGTTGGGAGTCTCTACTTTGTATGCAGTACAGCGATCTGATTAATTCTGAATTCTTCACAAACACCCGTTCACAAATGATTAGAGCAGCGCCGACAGAATGCCGTGTTTTAGATGTTATCAGATGATTGGGGGAAACTCACTCTCAGTGATGGGGTGTACTTGATACCACGGAGCTACAGAGGAGCTACAGAGGAGCAATCAAACGCTTCACATCGCCTTTACATAAACAAATAACTCAGAGGAAATAAAGGAGCAATTCCTGAATACAGACACCGAGCCAATCAAATCAAATCTAAAGATCCTTTTCACTTTCTTCAGTTTTGGTTGTGTGTGTAATTCTGATTGTGTATTGACTTTCTTATTTAGATTTCTGACTTAAGAGAGTTTGCACATTTTCATATTAAATGGCAGACAGAACAGAAACGGTTGTGTAAAAAACATAAAACATTGTTTATCTACATTTAAGTCAAAGCATTCACAAAAAAGAAAAACGGTCCCTATCGGACTGACGACGAATTAGAGGAGGACTCAGTGATTTCAATCTGAAAGGACGTTTCAATTTTGGCGTTCCTGCGGCTTTCGGATCGTCTCCCTTGTTTCATTTGTTATCATATAAAGTAAATTTGCTGTCAGTCAGCATTTCGGGACATCACGAGCTCCTACGGCTGCTTAAGTGTTTCATAGAACTGAAGTAGAAACTATATACGGCGTGATTTCAGCTGTACACCAATTTATACAGCAGGGATATCTATTTTAATATGCCACTTAGACTTTTGAAACAGATTTCACAATATTGTAACTTTAACTTCTTTAGTTTTTGTTTTTAATTTGGGTATTTTTTAAAATGACAAAATAATAATTAGGATTATTCTAATATTTATCATACCCCAGGCAATCTATCGCTGGGCACACACACACACACACACTCTATATGGGGCAATTTGGAGAACTCAATTGACATGTTTTTGGACTGTGGGAGAAAACCGGAGAACCCGGAGGAAACCCACGAGGACACGGGGAGAACATGGAAACTTCACCCAGATGGGGATTCGAACCGGGAATCCCTAGAGCTGAGAGGAGAACATGCTAAACCACTAATCCACCTTATAAAATCTGCATTATAAAATATAAATATGTAATTTTTGTTTTTCCAGGATCCCAATCTGGGTGGAGTTTCCACGTTCTCTCCCATGTTTGCTTGGGTTTCCTTTGGTTCTCCAGTTCCCTCCCACAGTGCAAAACATGGATTCAAGGTAAAGTCCCCTCAACCCCAGTAGAGGATTCTGAGGATGTTAATGAAATAAGATTTTTATCTGAAAATACAGCCAAATTTATCAAATAAAATAATTCTTACAGAGATATACTCATTGAAAGTCTATTATTACAACAGTTTTGTCCCCATTAGGTTGCAGTTTAGTAAATTCATATCCTGCACTTATATTGTATAACGTAATATTTTAGAAGAGACTTTATTCTGGTGGTTTAAATAAGTTGGAAAGCGAGCCCAGCCGGCAGTGCAGTTGTTCTTCCAGCCAGTTCCACTAATATTCCACTGCGTTTGTTGACAGAAATGAATTAATTATTTAGCTCCGGGAGCTCTCCACTTTGTCTAGAAGCTTTCCAGCCACTATTGTGTATATGGAGTTGACATTTTGCTCCGTGGTCCATCAGTGTGTCTGTGATGCACTTCTTAGAGTGAGTGGACATTTTGTAAACCTTAAAAGGCATTTATTATTTGTGGTTGTGGAATAAAATCCAAAAGATAAGACGCAGACCAGTGGAAATAAAAATGCCACGCTGTTTTTCTCTCTTAAAGTCATTTAAATACAGAGTCACACTTTGGGAATTTACAGCTTTAGGACAATATGTGTTTTTAATCACTGTGTGATGCAGATTGTTGTATAATTATTCTATTATTGCTGACAATTGAATACAGGTTTTAAATTGATTTATATGTGTTTTCTCAAATGCGATTCTGTGATGCAGGGAGAGGAACCTTTACTGGAAATACAGACACAGGGTGGAGTCTTATGTTGAGAGAGTTGGGGGGGGAAATCAATCCACTGCAGTGCATTATACATACACACTGAAACACTTTCATACTTTTAAACTAATTTATCATGTACAACTCGGTTACATGCATGTTTCTGGGAAGTGGGAGAACGTCAGAGGAGCCGGATGAAGGGAGAACATGCACAAAACGGCGAAAAGACAATGACATCATTGCCTGAAGACAAAAAGCATAAATAAATGACTCCTGGTTCTTGGCTATAGCATTCGCCATTCTGAAAATTATTATACGAGGCCCTTCGGAGGTCACAGGAATCCTATCCCTTCTTAAATTCATCTATTTCAGCAATTATAATAAGCAGCCATCCATCCTGGTGCCCCACAGAAGACGCTTAATGCACCTGTCTTTTTCATTCATCTTTCTGATGTACACATTATACCTTCCATCAGACTGGCAGCCCTAATGAAAAGCAGAGCACAGGAAATAAACATGTCACAGGAGGGTCTGCATCCAGAGATAATGCCATGGAAACTCATTTGGCAAGCCGTAGCCCATGCCAAGTGTTCCTGAACAAAGGAGGTCTAACGACACGGTGGCCCTCACCTTCTGTACGTCATACCCAAAAGATAGCGACTCATTAGAGAGGTTAGCTAAATATAACACGCCATTATGTTCTGAACTTGCCACGATTTGGGAGTTGCAGTTTCAGCTCTTTGCACTCGGTTACCTGCGGGTGCAGTGTTTGAGCAGAACATAGCACAATAGATAGGTAAAGCAGGGTTAAGTGGCTATAATCCCCTTAAAGTCAGAGTATATAATTGAAGTAGATTATAAAGTTGTATTTTATTGGTTAGGTCTGTGTCACCATCATATGCAGCTCTACATTAAGAATAAACACAACAAAACTTTATATAGTGATTGGATTAAGTTCGCCAAGACCATCCATCCATCATCTTCAGCAATTAATGAAATAAGTCCGTTAGAATTAGAGAGTTGGCATGCTAGAAACTTGCCCGTGTTCTTATTAAAGAACCATTGAGTTTGTTTTTGTATTTTAGTGTCCTCATTCTTAATGATGCTTAACTCAGATCAGCGTTTCCTGCACACTGAGTATTTAAAATCTGGCTGCTTCCGCCTTAAACGCTCCTCATTTGTAAATCACACATTGTATTTTACAGCAAATAATGTTCATGCTGTGAAACAGGATGAAACTGCAAAATGAGTAGCAAGTCTTTGGATATTGGTGCCTGAAATGCCGCACTCCAAAAAGAAATAAGTTTTTAAGGTGGAACAGAAGGTCTCCAAACAAAGTCAGAATATTTATAGGTTTTTTTTTATTGGTACAAAAAAAAAAGATAGTAAGAGAAGGAAGAAATGAGATAGCAAGCAGACCGCTGTAGCAGACACAGTCCTCAACATTCCCAGTGAGTCATAATATAAGCAACATTTATAAAAGGTAAATGCAGCAAAGCTGAGTGCAGTAAAAAGCTTTTTCTTTATTATTATTTCTGCCCTGATGATTGTGATAGTTGCTTTATAAAAGCTGCTGGTTCCTGCTCAGTGTACAGTACGAAGACGTAGTGTCAGCTTGATAAATGTTTGCATATCTATCAATTTAATGCATCAATAGCGGGGTGTCAAGTTGTGCTGTGTACACAAGTTCAGTGCCAGAACAGAAATCATTTTTAAATAAAGAAATATTATATTTTTAAATAATATAATAACAGACTCATTTTAACTAGTTTTTGTTTTTAATTTTGGGTATTTTTTATACAATAACATTTTTAAAATGAAAAAATAATAATTAGGAATATTCTAATATTTATAATACCCCAGGCAGATACATCCAGGACAGGGCGCCAATCTATCGCTGAGCACACACGCACACACACTCTATATGGGGCAATTTGGAGAACTCAATTGACATGTTTTTGGACTGTGGGAGGAAACCCGAGAACCCGGAGGAAACCCCCACGAGGACACGTGGAGAACATGGAAACTCCACCCAGATGGGGATTCGAACCGGGTATCCCTAGAAATATTATATTTTTAAATTATATAATAACAGACTCATTTTGCTGAGGATTAGTTCGAGCATCAGAGCTAAAATTAAGCAGTGAAATGTACCATTTTATATTATTTATATACTATCAAATAAATTCTTGATATGATTTCCATTACATCCATAAGAATTAAGTCCTTAAACCTTTAATGTGGTTTAGTGCTTAGTGCGCTCACCTTACAACAAGAAGGTGCCAGGGTTCGAGTTCCTGGTGGGATGGACATGTCTTTTCTGGAGTCTGCATGCGCTTCCCGATCCTTTGTGGTTTTCTTCTGAGAACTCCAGTTTTCAATTCGAAGACATGATGGAGATACTACAGCTTCACGAGTTCATCGTTTCCTGTTGGGAACACGTTCCATCAGCTCTCCAGTTCAACTCCAAGAACAATAAACATGATATGAACTTGCTCCCATTCGACCAGCAGCCATTAAACTTAAGAGAAACAAATCTTTATAGTTCGGTAATGTATTAACTCTCAGTCAGTGCCCTCGTAAAAGCTGGGCTTACTTTACAACAGAGCCGTTTGCACGACAAAGCAGCAGTCCTTTAAATGCCGGGCAGTCCTTTAAATGCAAAAAATAAAATAAAAAAATCTACATCAGCTTTATGTACTTTGTAAAATCTCTATTTGCTTATATAATGTTTAGGGTTAAACATCGACGAACACATGAACTCCACCAGGACGTTTCATTACGCTTCTGAAACGATGGTCGGTCTTTCTGCAGACGTTTAAACACAGGTTTATGAGAGAAGACATATTTAAGACTGACTAAGACGGAGTACAGACCTTTAATTCACAGAGAAGCAGTTTGCAAACACTGTCCTTCAATATGCAATGCAATTCTCTGCAGTGTGGATATGCTCCACAAACACACACACACAGCTGCAGACTTTGCGTTTTTCTTTGCCTTATCATAATTGTTTCTTGCTTGAATAAGTTTAGACATTATTCATGCAGCAGAGAGAATGCGCCTCTTGCCTGGATAAGTCCAGCAAAAACAAACCACAACAGTCAATCCAGATCTTTATAGAGATAAATTAAGTTTTTAAAACGATTTTGTCATACAAAAAAAAGCAAGAAGCAACTATTTAATTAAAATAGAAGTAACAGCACGAGCCTCAACATGTCAAATCCTCCTGCTGTTCTCAATCAAAGATTCTTTCAAAAAATAGAAACATGTGGCTGAACAAACAAAGAGGTGAGAGCTTCACCTTGCGACACCCAGATGCCGACAGGCACGTTTTAATTATGATGCCAAACCGAGCGATAGGCTCAGCGTTTCACTGTCCGTTTCATATACAAGCCCAAAGATAAGAACCAAAAGATGGACATGGACACCTTTGACTGCTGCTTTTCTTAATGTGTTTATTTTCCATTAGTGGAAGTACATTAACATGTTCATATCCTCCATGTTCATACTGCCTGAGTGAGTGCTGTACAAAAAAAAAAAAAAAGCTTTCTAATGTAATTTATTTGTGGGAAGAGGATAAAGCAGGCAGTTTTAGTGCACACACACACACACACAGCCATCACAGGAAATGCTAAACACAAGTATACAGAACATCCATGATGATTTCCTCACAGGCCATAAAGGAACTCCCTATTGCTTATCATTTTAAATAAATTAATAAATTACTGGATTTTATATATATATATATATATATATATATATATATATATATATATATATATATATATATAAATAAATAAATAAATAAATAAATCACACACACATGACAAGAAAAGCTTTAAAATATTGAAAACAGTTCTGAAAACAGTCCATCCAAAGTTTAATGATATAAATAACCCTGCACTTTACAGATAAACAGAATTTAATGTATGTGATGTGATGATGCCCTTAATGTTGAACAGATGATGTTCTTAACAAGCAATTTCATAAGGATTGACCTACAGGACAGAACAGGGGATTCGGTGACTCTTGACATTTTCCCAGCTAGATCCATTATGTGGCACTTGTCTAAGAAGCAATCAGGGATGATATGAACTGTGATTAAAGCCCTTCTGTTTTGAGAAACTTAAAAAAAAAAAATAAAAAAAAAGGATCAGGCAAAAAATAAAAAATTAATAATAAAAAAAAAAACAGGAGAGGATAAATATAATTCTGAATGATATAATATTGGAAGCTCATCACACATCCCAGCTTTGCTGAAGACACAAAGCTGCATGTCCTCTGCTCCTGGTGATTTCAGAATTTTTGCTCACATCATCATTCCAGTAAAATTCTTGATTAATTATGACGTGCTCATTTAAATTCACTGCCCTAAAATCTCTGTCTGCAACCTTGATTTTACAACCGACATCCAGCTCGAACCATCTGAATGGGTCACAGAAGCGTCATGTTCCTGATGATTTATTCTCTACACTATTAAGAAGAACAGACCATCAGCGACTGAGCAGCTGCTCAAGGGTTAGTCCTGATCATCTCTCAGCTGGACTTCTGCATCACATTGCCTTCTGGTCTGATCAACCCTCGATTGGCAGCTGATCCAGAAATCTGCAGCTCACCTGGTGTTTAACCAAAAAAAAAAAAAAAGTCCAAGTCTCTCTCTATGTCTGTTTAGTGGATTCCAATTGATGCCCTCATCCAATCAACTGAGGTTCTGCTCATTCACATCGGAACCTTTTATCACTTTCATCCCTCAAAAAATACACATCTGGTGCTTTAACCTCACAACATTTTAAACACTGAACTTACTATATTATTCACTGTATGTTTATCGTATAATGACAAAACATGGCCAGCCTTATTAATGGACTAATAATATATATATAAATAATATAAAATTATGCCCAGGAATAGATTGGCGTCCTGTCCTGGGTGTATCTGCCCAACGCCCGAAACGTTCTCCTCTGGATGGGCATGTGGGACCCCACCGCGACCCTACTAGAGGATGAAGCGGAAGATAATATATATATATATATATATATATATATATTATGCCAAAAACATTAACGTGTATTAAAATTAAAACAGCGTGGCATGTTCTCCCTGTGTCTGCATGAGTTTTCTCTGGCTTCCTCCCACAGTCCAAAAACATGGATTTAAGGTAAATTGTCTGCTCTAAATTGCCCCTTCGCAGTGTCTGTGTATGAGTGAGTGCTTAGAAATGGATTGGCATCCTGTCCTGGGTGCATCTGCTCAGTGCAAACCCTAGTAAAGGATTAAGTGGAAGATTGATGAATAGAAAATAAAAGTATTGCAAAGATACATAGCAGAGTCAAAGCAAGAAGGATTTGATTGCAATGTTTAAAAGCATCCAGCTACACTATTCTGTTGTGGGGATGGTAAAAAAAAAATATAAAAGTCTTATTGATTTCAAACCTCGGCTTTGTGTTTTTTTTTCTGCCCTGCTGTAGCCATCAGGTATATTTCAGTTGCATGAGATGCAAACCTATGCAGCCAGACAGGTTCCAGAAAACTAAGACTGATTCTTGGAGCATGAAGTAATATATGTCAGAAGCTCCAGGCAGCGTAGCAAAAAGACTGAAGTCTCAGTGACTTATTTATTACAGAACTGTATAAAAGAGCGTCTAAAGTAAGAACATAATACACTATATGGAATATATATATTAAGACCTCTTGTATGCTTTCATGCTTTGCGTAAAAAGTTTAGGGAAGGCCGTTTTTTGTTCCAGCATGTCTAAACATCATGTAAGAGAACACCACATCCTTATTCAGCACCTTTGAAATGAAGGTGGGGAATGAAGACTGTCAACCAGGCCTACTCATCCAACATCGGTGTCTGACCACACAGATGCTCATCGGGGTGAACAGACAAAGGTTCCCACAGACCCACTCCAAAAGACTGTAATCCCTCCAAAGGTCCAGATGTGTTTGTCATTTAAATGATACTCACACACTGCAAAGAACATCTTACATCCATTCTCTAAACAACATGCCCGTTCAATATTCCCATCTATTTACAAGTCGCACCTGAACACAAGTCTGAATCTGCATCTCGCAATTCGACGCCGCTGTAAATCAGACAAAAAACAAAGCTTCATATTAATGCTTTATTCAAATTTCTTTTTCTCTGACAAGAAAGTGATAAGGCAGCTTTTTTTTCAGCCGCGACAAACTTCAAAGGGCCTAAAATCACCTGCCGTTTCCGAGTAAGACATTCTGTACACTCGGCTAGTGAGGAACCCAGTTATCTTCAGCTTTGTTCCAATAAATGCATTTTCAACATGGAAATAGCCGTTACCCCGTATTGGGATGACACAGCCTGTCTCTTCAGTTAGGGGCGCATAGAATAACCCCATTCTACTATCTCACCCCTAACAGGGCAGCAAAGTATAGTATAGTATAGTCACTATACTTTATAGTGACTAAACTACATATACACAATAGAGGATCATGGTCATAATCTGAGAACCTGATTGAAATCAGATTTCAAATCACTTACCATTCTAAGCTTAAAAAATATATATATATCCCTAGAGTTTAACTAGTGATACTGTAAACCTTGAATGATGCGTCCTGTCCACTTTACCACCTACGGTACAATTTCAGAAGGTGAAAGTGGACAAGAGCACCTCAGGCAACATGAGAAGAACTCCACACTGACACTACCAGAGTCATAAATATATTTAGAGACCCTGGAACTGTTTGGCACTACCTCACCACCCTGCCCCAAATACTAAATGGTAATTTACTAAACTGTTCCCAACGAGGCGGCACGGTGGGTTAGCACGTTCGGCTCTCAGAGCTAGGGATGGGCATGGGGAACCCCCCCCCCCCCCGACCCTAATATAGGATAAAGCGGAAGATAATAGATGAATGTTCCCAACGAACCAGAACAAGATTCAAAGTTTTCATCTACGAGTGACATCACTTTATACCATCTGTCTGCCATCGGACACCATCTGGATCATGCAGATGCCTAAAGAATCTCAGCTACCTGAAGAGATGATGTAAAGAGCTCTGTTTGGTGAAGGAGAAATGATGGTCTGGGCTGTTTTACAAGGGATTGTAATTGTACAGCATGCTGAGATTGAAATTTCTTGCAAAACGCAATAAATACTTTATACTTCTCGCTCGACGTTAATGCCCGACATGGCTGATGTTTATTGGCTTAATGGTAATGGTGCTACACCTCTCCACTTCACACAGAACTTGTGTTTTTGTAAGTTATTTGAATATTACGCCAGTATTTATGAATGTGTTGTTTCTCTCCAAACCTCTTGAAGGTCAAAACGGGTGACCTCCATTTTTGGCCAGCAGCCGAGTAAAGTTTTGTCTGGAAAGACTTCTTTGGAAAGTCAGAGGGAGATGCATATTGATTCTCCTCTGGTTTTAGTTTCTCCTTAATGACTTCTATTGTTCCTTCAGTATTTGCTCTTGAAGTGTGGAATTGATCCCTTAAAGTAGATTTATCGATTTCTTCTTTCCGCGGCCAACTGGGGGTTAAGGAGTGTAAGTTTTAAAATCACTTATTTTTTTATATAGAAACATTAAGCGCTTGAGTTACCTTATTTTTATTAAACGTCAAAAGACTTCAAATGATTTGCATCAAACGTATTCTTTATCTCAGCCTTTTTAGTCGCCACACCCATCTGGAGGTCATCCCGCACCCATACGCCTAACCACTTTAATCTGACCTCCTCAGCTGATGGTTGTAAATCTGGGTCTTTTGAGTTGAACCTCACTTTAAAATGAGCGCTTCTCTGCCTCACACTGGTTGGGGGACACTTCCCTGACAGGCAAACCCCAAAAGATCTCATTGCAAGGGGAGTCCTGCTGGTCGGCAGATTCTGGTTCAAACCTCTGATATTTTCAGATGTGAGCAGCTTGAAAAGCACATTTTTAAAAATGCTTAATGTTCAATTCATTAATGCCAAAAAAACACATCACACACCTGTGCCATGTTCACGGGTAGTCGCCTTTAACACAGTCACTGAATTTGTGAATTTATAGAATTATTTTCACAATTGACAAATACGGACGTCTTCTCTTTTTTAAAGTGCTGGTTGAGTTTTTAAATGCATTTTTTGCAACTTCTAGACAATAAGATCAATGCTGTTTCACAGTAAAATTAATGACAATCACATGCTCACACGACTGTACAGAGAAACCGAAGCTGGAAAACAAACTGCCATATATATATATATATATATATATATATATATATATATAGGGAAGCTTAGTGGTTTGGCACGTTCGCCTCTCAGCACTAGGGGTTCCCGGTTTGAATCCCCATCTGGGTGGAGTTTCCATGTTCTCCCCGTGTCTGGAACTCCGGGTTCTCCGGTTTCCTCCCACAGTCCAAAAACATGGATCAAGTTAATTGCATTCTCAAAATTGCCCCATATAGAGTGTGTCTGTGTGAGTGAGTGTGTGCCCAGCGATGGATTGGCACCCTGTCCTGGGTGTATCTGCCCAGCGCCCGAGACGTTCTCCCCTGGATGGGCATGGGGAAGCCCACTGCGACCCTAATAGAGGACAAAGCGGGAGATAATGAATGAAAATGAAAAAAAATAATAATAATAATAATAAATATATATATAAAAAATATATATATATATGCAATTATATATTTAGGACTGCGGTGCTTTTTGTTGGAATATAGTATTTAAATTTACTGCCTGTCATTTAAATAACCCTGATTCCAGACTCTGTAAGCATGGACTTTTTTTTTTTACAGCAGAAATTAAGACCCCTTTTTTAATGTGAGACTGAAGACAAAATGTTCACTTCAGTTAAGAAATATTAAAGCTTTAGACACAAGTCATGTCTTATTGATTCATATCCTGACAAAATTATTGCACTCTGCCTGCCACAGATCACAATCAGACGGCTTTATTCCAGCTGTTTGCTCTCATCCCTCCCCATATTAGAGATATGCTTTATCTCAGTGTTTCACTGCATTGATAAACCCACATAAAAAAAAGAATCACAACCATGATCCCCGAGATGCACCTTTGTAATATCTTTCTACACTAATACAGATCTGACTCCAACCTCTGAAACAGTTCCATCCTGCAGCACCGACTTACATCCATACCTTCTATTAGACTCTTCACAAGGAGAATAACATTTTCATTAGACTGCTTTGTGGACTTGTCTTATCAGGCGGCCTGCAGGGAGAGCAGAGAGTTGCCGTTTCCTCTGATAAGATCAACCAAACACTTCTCACCTGAAGGTAAATAAATCCTATTCATTTAAATTGAGGAAAGATGCCATTACAAACAGCTGAACCCATGTTCATGTGATTGGGTGTTGGGTTCAATTACTATTTAGATCCAATCAGCTGAATGGAAATCTGCCATGGATCTCAGAACCGGAGTCATAAATTTAGGATACTCTGATTCCACTTAATATAATAAACATGAAACGATTTATGGCTTTGATCTCTGGTTTCTTAGGAGACTTTATCATGTAAAATCTTAAAAAAATAAAAAAATTAAAAAAACAGAATGGAAAATTCACTTAAGCTGTCAAAACCATGTGTGTGCTTATGAGTCAGATGTGGCTCACCATGGGTTACAATAGTTTAATCTCAGAATTTAAGGACATTGAATTTTTTGAATAAAGAGGAGCAAATGACAAAATGATTTGCACAAAAAAAAAAAAAAAAAAAAAAAAATATTATATATATATATATATATATATATATATATATATATATATATATATATATATATATATATATAGGCGGCACGGTGGCTTAGTGGTTAGCACGTTCGTCTCTCAGCGCTAGGGATTCCCGGTTCGAATCCCCATCTGGGTGGAGTTTTCATGTTCTCCCCGTGTCCGCGTGGGTTTCCTCCGGGTTCTTTGGTTTCCTCCCACAGTCCAAAAAAAACCAACATGGAACAAGTCAATTGAGGGCACGGTGGCTTAGTGGTTTAGCACGTTCGCCTCTTAGTGCTAGGAATTCCAGGTTCGAATCCCCATCTGGGTGAAGTTTCCATGTTCTCCCCGTGTCCGCGTGGGTTTCCTCCGGGTTCTCCGGTTTCCTCCCACAGTCCAAAAACATGGATCTAATCAATTGAATTCTCCAAATTGCCCCATATAGAGTGTGTCTGTGTGAGTGAGTGTGTGCCCAGCGATGGATTGGCGCCCTGTCCTGGGTCTATCTGCCCAGCGCCTGAGACGTTCTCCCCTGGATGGGCATGGGGAACCCCACCGCGACCCTATAGAGGATAAGCGGGAGATAATGAATGAATATATATATATATATATATTTTTTTTTTTACCAGCTCAGACCTAAGGTCAGCATGACAATCTTCAAACTCGACAAGAATATCAGCAACTATGAATCATTACGGAGCCAAAAGCAGTTTGGAGAAGGTAATGGATAAAGTTCACACAATTTATTTTAAATAAACGCTGTGATTTATACACTTTTAAAGGCATATTAAATATCTCTCGAGTTAGTCAGCTGTATGCGTCTCACCCCCCACCCCCTCATCTATTATTTAACTTATTTAAATCTGATTGTAAAGGCGGCCGCTTCCCCTGTTCAACCTTGTATACCACCTAATGATCGGGGGAATTGGTGTTATCACTCTTCGCAGCCCGGGCCGGTTCTAATTTCTAAGGCAATTATAAGAATGGATGCCGAAAAAGGTTACAGAGTGTTTAGTAAATGGCCTCCTCTAAAGAATCAGACACAAATGAAGATAAGTGAGAATGTAGTGTGTGCTGCCAAGACCTGAAGAAAGTTTCAATCAGGAGTGATAAATGATGGATTTTAATGACTACACCGAGCAGGGATCACAGATAATGCACAGCATAAATAGATTTAGATGTTGCTAATAAAATGGGGGATTTTAGCAGAGACACTGAAAATAACATCACTTACTGAATGCTTAATTAATTCCTATTTTTATTTTATTTTTTTTCCAGCTCATACGATGTTAATCTGCTGGTTCGCTGACAGAATCACTGATGATTCCATTATTTTAAACAACTTACATAATAACGACATATAAACATCATAGACTTTGGGTTTATAGTGAAAGCATTATATAAAAGTCTATATTAAAGTGTAATCGCACTGATCTCTTGCTTTTGTTTTACTGAAAAGCATTGCACTGCAATGAGGATTAAGGAAAGGTGGGTTCTATTCATTTATTTAACTACATTATTTCTACACTGCAGCATACAATAGTGAACCAACGGTACAAGGTGTACCTTTTGTAGGCATTGAATTGATTCCAATCCAACTGGAATCCTTAATTAAAATGAATTGTGGCTTTATTAACCCAAAAGCTCATATTAGGGAAAACATTTGATATTCATCACCAGCCCAAGCAGGAGCATATTGGAAACCCTGGGTCTATTATGGATAATCAGAACATTGTGAGGATTTTAGTCATTCATCAAGAGAATAAGAAGGTAGTGTACAGACAGCAGGGAAAAGCCAAAAGCCCTCACCCTGTCGCTTTCTGTGCCAAAATAAAATGCTTGCACATTTTGAGGATGTTCGTGTGACATGCCGGAGTATCACGCCATCTTCACAGTTGGAAAACAAAAGCAGCACTGTGTGGACGGGAAGCAAACGTTTCTTAGGAATGCAAAACTCAATGAGACAAATGTGTCTTTAAAATCACGTGCTGTTCATAAACATAGTTTAACTTCAGAAATGTCCCGAAACCCTAGTTTATTTAATGACCGCACCCTCAGAGACTAAAGATTCTGTACTATTATAACTAAATCCTAAACTAGAGAGACAGTTAATACCACATCCTTAATGCACTGAGAATAGCAACGCTACAAAAACGTCTGTCTCACTGCAAGAAGACAAATCTTTTCTCCCCAAAGACTTTAAAATTTGTATTGGTTGGAAGAATTGCCACCATTAAAGCAATACATTTCACAGAGTGGTTTATTTTTCCAGCAAACCCACGTTGGCCTTCTGTCTACGCTTTACTCACCACGTCCCCTCCCTCCCGTGGTCATAACCCCAGCTTGAAATTTCCCCCATCTTTGTTATCCTCGTCTAGCCACAACCCTCGGAAAGGTTTCAACTTTCTTTTTTAAAAGCCTTCTAGAATTTAATGGCGGCTGTTGAACCCACTGTTATGTTCTCCCACAATAACCTTTCACAGAAAGCAGACGAATGCATAATTCAAAGGCTGGTTTTATCAGATGCCTCTCGAAGTCACCTTGGGGTATCAAAGTTAACAGGTATGAGTCCGTCCTTGGAGGAATGAAACTGAACGCAGACCAGCTCCTCAACTCTGCCATTATAATCTCCATTTCCACAGACAGGGAAAAGAAATGCCGTAAAATGTTTTTAGAGAAAGTGGGAAAGACGGTTTAATCTAAACCAAATCCGTCTTTGAGAAGTCGCCGTATTAATTGGTTCCAACAGGCAGCAGCCTGCGAAATATAAAAAATAAAAATCAAATAAAGGGTGATATAACTTATCTTTTAAACAACAACTCATCTTGTTGTTTAAACAATGAATGAAGGTCTTCCACAAACTTTTTACACCAGCAGTTGTGCAAAATGCATTGCCCCATGATTGATTTTACATCATCTGCAGTCCCGAGATGGAAAACACACTTTAATTCAGTGACTTAATGGTGTATTTATGAACTTCTGTTCTCATACTAAACACACTCACTGAGTACATGACGTTCCACTTACCAATCAGATGTGGCTTGTAGATTTACTTTCACGAATGTGTTCTGAGGACCTTTGCTGGATCCTGTTTTTTTGTTTTTCTTAATTAAACATGGCTCCCACTCACCTGGCTCCCACTTCATTAAGTGAAAACACCTGACTCTAGTGCCACCTTCAGATTATCTTCTAGCTCTAAAGGTTCCTCAACATTTGCCACTTAGAAATAATGAATAATCAATTCGTTGTCTTGTTTGCTTCTATTTACTTACTTTTAAAATTTCTTAAATATGTAAATAAAATATAATAAATGGTGTTTTAGATCAAATTCTTTGCAGAATTACAGAGTTGACAAAGTTCACATCCACACAGCGATGTGTGGATATAAATTAACACGTAAAAATTCTCCCTGACTTGTTTGCATTCCCTCTGTATGAGGCTGAAGTCGTATTCGCAAGCTTCTGGTTGATGGACGACCCGACGGCCTTCGGTGTGACGCGGCTGTAGTGCCTCCATCAGTGTCAGTTTGCCACTTCACCAATTCCACGGCATCTGCAGGAGCATCATTCTTTCAGCCCTGAGAGAGCACCATTATTGATGGATGGCCTCCTCACATTACTGCACGCTTGGCCTACACAGGCTCTATTTACGTCAGGTGTAATGACACTTCACTTCTACTCTCCTTAATGGGGTCTGCACCATTACCTGCTCACAGCACAGCCTTCGACACCCAAGTAAAGGATTTACTACAGTGCAATTTTGCTTTTTCAGTCGGCGCATAGATCATTTCACACTGACGATCAGCTGAATGGTGGATCAAAGTCTATTAAAGGCTGTGCGCTTAAACATTACACTTAATGGAAAATCAGCTGAATCAGAATAAATTATTGTCACTATTAACTTCCGTTATTGAATAAGATGACCAACCAAGCCTTTTACAGCCATTTAAAGTTTGTGTACCTTAGATTTGATCTAAAGGGACTGACAAGTATCCAAATTTGATTGGTTGGTTCAGAGCATTAGGTCAGGCATGATACATCACCCCAGGAGCAATTAAAGTTGTTTAAGGACAAAGATGGACAACGTTTTGTGGACCTTCAGACTAATTCTTTAAATAAACAGAAAATATAGCAAAGCGTAGCAAAGACAATTAAAACATATATAAAAAATAATGCATACAGATACAGGGCACATCTGGCTGCGAGATGGCACAGCTGGCAAACTGAGACAAAGGTGGCCGCCGTATGAAAACCAGACAAACATATGGCAGGGTTACCAACATGTAAGCCATCCGTGACCCACTTAAAAAATTTTTTTAAAAACTCATATGGTCCACATCTGGAGAAGCTTTGGCAGTGCCACCTACATGCGAGCCTCTTGGCTGATGTGTGTGGATCCAATCTGACCCACATCTCGCACCCGGGAGCGGTCTTCCCAAGTTCCATCCTCCAGTGTGGCGAGTGAGACCGATAAATAACAACAATATGCATATAAAAAGCAGAGCCCCCCCCCCCCCCCCGGGGGGGGGGAAATTAAAGACAGTGCACATTAATATTTGTGTATGCAAACGTGCAGTTACATTAATAATTTCATTCATTTATTCATTATCTCCCGCTTATCCTCTATAAGGGTCGCGGTGGGGTTCCCCATGCCCATCCAGGGGAGAACGTCTCGGGCGCTGGGCAGATAGACCCAGGACAGGGTGCCAATCCATCGCTGGGCACACACTTACTCACACAGACACACTCTATATGGGGCAATTTTTGAGAAATCAATTAACTTGATCCATGTTTTTGGACTGTGGGAGGAAACCGGAGAACCCGGAGGAAACCCACGCAGACACGGGGAGAACATGGAAACTCCACCCAGATGGAGATTCGAACCGGGAATCCCTAGCGCTGAGAGGCGAACGTGCTGACCACTAAGCCACCGTGCCGCCCAGCCATTAATAATTTGTCAGATGTAAATGATTTAAATTCTGTATTTTAACATGAAGAAATTTAAATACATATTCATGCATTTGTTAGATGACAGTGGACATCTTTTTTAAAAAGAAGTAGCAGTAGTAATGACACTTTGCATTTACATATGACCCATCACAAAGTTAATACACAAACGAGCAATGACAAATCATATAAAGCATTAAAATAACCCTAAACATATTCATTTTGTCCAACGAGCCCACCTGAGTTGTGGTTACCGGTGAAGTCAATGCCAATCTGCCTGCACATCTGTGACCCTCACACTCGCCCTCATGAGCTTATATTGATTCTCCCTAATAGATTTTTTTTAAATGTAAGCAGTGATATAACACAGACACTGCGAATCGTATTGATCATACATGTCCCGTTGCTCTGGTCCTTTTTCATAACATTCGTAACTTTTAATCTCGTCTTTGAGAGAATGACAACAAAAGGTTGGAACAAGTTATTTATTTCCAGTCACTGACGCCAGTGAGCAAAGGAGACAGGAGTTCTATATGTATATAAATATATTTGCTGAACTAAATTTGCAGATAAAACATGGTGGATTTCACGGGACTCAAAAGAAGCCCTTTGCTTCAAGGAAGGGAGATTTTTTTTCCCTCTATAAATTGAATCATGTTTATTGGTTGCCCGGTTTCGCATGACATACAATTTCTCAGAAATGACCCGAGTTATCTTCTCTAATATCCATCTTGCAAGAATATAGAGCACTTTTCCTTCTCTGATTGTCAGACGAAAATAGCTTTAGGATGAATTTTAAAACAGCCTTTCAAACCAGGCATTGGGTTTCACTGGCAGCCTGAAGATCTTTAAATGCTAATTCACTACTTTACTGGCAAAATTCAACCTAAAAACAACAAGAAAACGCAGCAAAATAAAGCAAATCTACAAGTGAACAGAACTTTGGTATCATTATGAACACAGAATGAACTCAATACTGCTTTTATTATTCATTCATTTATTTATTATCTTCCGCTTTATCCTCTATTAGGGTCGCGGGGGGGGGGGGGGTTCCCCATGCCCATCCAGGGGAGAACGTCTCGAGCGCTGGGCAGATACACCCAGGACAGGGCGCCAATCCATCGCTGGGCACACGCTCACTCACACAGACACACTCTATATGGGGCAATTTGGAGAATTCAATTGACTTGATCCATGTTTGTGGACTGTGGGAGGAAACCGGAGAACCCGGAGGAAACCCACGCGGACATGGGAGACATGGAAACTCCACCCAGATAGGGATTCGAACCGGGAATCCCTAGTGCTGAGAGGTTTTATTTTAATTTTTTTATTTATGCTTTTATTAAATAGGTGCAAATCTTTTATTCATGCTTTGTGAATAGTTTTCTTAAAAACATTACAATAGAACTCATGTTTTCACATCACTCAACATCGTGTGTTTGCACAAATTCAGCGGTTATGATATCGATGATGGGTTTTTAAAATGTTCCAATTTTAAGATCAATAACTGTGTTCTGTATTAAATGGTGCCCAGCGATGGATTGGCACCCTGTCCTGGGTGTATCTACCGAAACGCAGTGCCCCCCACGACCCTAATATAGGATAAAACGGAAGATAATGAATGAATGAATGTATTAAAAGGATTAAATATAATAGACATAAAGGCATCAGGGTGTGTGTCAGGTAAACCTAAACCATATACAGCATTCTTCTATAAAATAGTCATTCATTCATTCATTATCTCCCACTTTATCCTCTATTAGGGTCACGGTGGGGTTCCTCATGCCCATCCAGGGGAGAAAATCTCAGGCGCTGGGCAGATAGACCCAGGACAGGGCGCCAATCCATCGCTGGGCACACACTCACTCACACACACACACACACACACACACACACACACACTCTATATGGGGCAATTTGGAGAATTCAATTGATTTGATCCATGTTTTTGGACTGTGGGAGGAAACCGGAGAACCCGGAGGAAACCCACACGGACACGGGGAGAACGTGGAAACTGCACCCAGATGGGGATTCGAACCGGAAATAGTGCTGAGAGGCGAACGTGCTAACCACTAAGCCACCATGCCGCACTATAAAATATTACACCTACAGATTATAAAGGTGCCAACAACCATGGCATTCATTTGTGTTATTTGTGCCACTTTTTGTTATTAAATGAAGTTCAGTTTAAATAGTTATATTTACATAAACTATTACCAGCTATCCTTTTTTAACTTTTTTTAAACTGATCACATGCCTCTGAAGGCAAAGTGAACACACTGACTTTCTGATCCAGCAGGGGAGAGAGTTAATTGGGTTCACCCTCTCACACAGGGTGAGAAGATTAAGCAGAATTCTAAATTAAGCAACATAAAAAGAGTTAATTGAGGTTGATGTATTGCCATCACATACCCATGATGAACAGTCAGCACAGGCCTCAGGGATCGCTGCTCCCCAATATCACCCTGAAACCTGAAAAACCATCAGGGGTAAAATAAACCGGCTTTAGAAACGTTCAGCATGTTAGAAATACAAACGAATGCATGTGCTGCATTAATTAACAATCTAACATTTAGTACTCATTACATTTTACACATCAGTTTAATACAGAACATAATTATAGCCATTGTTTAAATGTAGTAAAATGTCACTTGAGTAAAAGTATTAGACACCTTCACATTGCACCTACAGCTTTAATGACGTCCCCTAGTGGAGCCCCCTGTAACAGCTTCTGAGACCCCTACTGACTTATGAAGCATGTCTGTGTAAACTTTTGCCTTTTAATCCAGACGAGCGTTTGTAAGGTCAGACACTGATGTTGGATGAGAGGACCTGGCTTACAATCTCCATTCCAATTCATTCCAAAGGTCTTGCTTAACAGAAAAGGGCCTTCCCCAAAGTATTGCTACAAAGTGGGATTCAAACAAGTGTTCAGGATTCAGATTCAGAGTTGTGTTTAAATCTAAAGTAGTTTATATACTGCATCATAAACAGAAATAAATTAAATTACGTGTGAGATTTGAAACCAATATCACTTGTTTTAGAATAACTGACTGTATGAGGCTCTGGCTTCAGTGAGTTTTGGAATAGACCGCAACCCGGTGAGCTTTTCCAGAACATTTTGAGTCCTAAAGACATAAAAATCAATAAACAAATGCACCGAACATCATATTTAAGTGTTTCTGAGTTTGCCAGGAAAAGCAAACTTAATCCAGCACCAGTAAAAATACCTTTCGAGTCCCGATAAGTTAGAAAAACAACAAAGCAGCAGTTCTTTTCCCCATTTAATAGTCCATTAAAGAGCAGATGCATGTGCACTGGGAAATAAATTACAATCATTTAGAAGAACACTGCACATGAGAAAAGTTTCTACACTGTTTAAACTTCAATAACCCCATAATAAATCATTACACCTCCAGCTGAGCTTCACCTCTAGCTCTGTTGACGTCTTCACAAAAACTCCAGCAAGTCCACATGTTGCTGTTATACATCAATAAAACATGGAGCGCTGTACAAATAACGACTCGTAATTCATCAAACGTTATTCATGGATTAACAGCACGCGCAAAAAACAAAGCATACGAATAAGTTACATTCTGAACACCTCGCATCAACACGAGCAGAAATGAAGAAAAACCCAGCAGCCGGTTCATCACAAACAAAGGGTTATTGTAGATAAATTAAACGTTTTTAAATAGTATTTCAATTATTTAAATATTAGAGTTTAGAATGTTTTTAATATGAAGGAAGCAAAACAATTTGAAAAAAGACTTGCCTTAGGGGGAAAAAAATAATAAATCTATTGCTGCTTTCCTAAAGAAGTTCTCTCATACAGAGGTACGAAATTTGGTACATTGCCATACATTTTAAACAGTATGGGGAAGGTCCTGTCCCAGCACAGCCTAAAATAAAGGGATGGATTTGAGAAAGAACTTGATGGGCCACAGAGGTCTGAGTTCAGAGCTTTAGAGCTAAGAAGCCATTACATCTGCAAAGAGAGGAACAGCTTAAAATTGAATGATAAAAAAATATTTTCCTTTACCCAAAAAAAATAATTTTCTTTTGAATGTGAACGGATATATATATATATATATATATATATATATATATATATTTATATATATATATATATATATATATATAATTTTTTTTTTGGCAACTAGTTGTAGTGCGCCCAGCGATGGATTGGCGCCCTGTCCTGGGTCTATCTGCCCAGCGCCCAAGATGTTCTCCCCTGGATGGGCATGGGGAACCCCACCGCGACCCTAATAGAGGATAAGCGGAAGATAATGAATGAATGAATGGTTGTAGTGCATGGGCGCCCTCTGGCGTTTGTTACGTGCATCAGCGATTACAGCCTCTACAGCTTATGGCACACAAACGCACACGTCTCCAAAAATGATTTGTTAGCCCGAAATCAATCTATAAAAGAAGTACAGTTCATTAAAACAGTTTTTAAAAAGACATTTACAAAAAAAAAAAAGTTTCCTCATTTGTGGGACTCATAAAGTCCAAGGTTTCCTAAGACCTAAGAGGTCCTATAAAACTTTAATGGAACCACCGTTGTTCCTAAATAAACAGGTAACTAATTATTAATTGCTCTCTTTGCTCTGACACTTGGCAGCCTTTTTCAGATCCAGAATGTGCTCGATGAACTCCCGGACAGCCCCCCGGCCCGCCGCGCTCTGGCACGTGTATTTAGCCGCACTGTTTGCGACCATTGGCGCCTCCAGGGGCACTGCGCTCAAACCAGCCAGGTTTAGGCAATCCACATCTGGCTTATCACTGCCTGCAGAGAGAAGAGCAGAGGGACACGTGAAGCTTAACAAAAAAAGCTGGAGTTCACACAGAAATGATTCTGTTAAAAAAAAAACAACCCTGTTCTGTGAAGTGACAGCTGCATGAGCCCGAGGTCTGAAACCCACTGCTGAGCTCGACTGTAAGCCATCTGCTCCATTAACCATGGAAATTAAATTAAAATCCCTTTTTAGACCATTTATCCTAAGAATTAAGTAACCTACAGACAGCTGAATAAGTTCATATAATAAAAAAATAATAATAAAAACAAGTTTTTTTTTTTTCAAGTCTTTTGTTCATATCTGGAAATACTGGTTTTAATATGTTGTGTTTATTCTATATGACACACACACACACACACACACACACACACACACACAGCAAACGTTAACACACCCTACATATTCATTCATTATCTTCCGCTTTATCCTCTATTAGGGTCGCGGTGGGGTTCCCTATTCCCATCCAGGGGAGAACGTCTCGGGCGCCGGGCAGATAGACCCAGGGCAGGGAGCCAATCTATCGTTGGGCACACACACACTTACACAAACACACTCTATATGGGGCAATTTGGAGAACTCAATTGACTTGATCCACTGTGGGAGGAAACCGGAGAACCCGGAGGAAACCCAAACAAACACAGGGAGGACATGGAAACACCCAGATGGGGATTCGAACCGGGAATCCCTAGTGCTAAGAGGCGAACGTGCTGACCACTAAGCCACCGTGCCGCCCCAACCTACATATTTCACATTTATTTACATACATAGTTCAAGGTCACTCTACTTTTAAAATAAAAAAAATAAAAATTTTAAGACACATCTGCCATGTCTCTAACGGCGACCTCTTTCTGTCCTGCACATCCGAATCCCCCCCCCCCCCCCCCCCCCCCCCCCCCCCCCCCCCCCCCCCCCAACATCCTCATGCACGGGTCCAACTCGATCTGAGACTTAATTATGGAAAAAGATTTTAAAAAATGTAGGTTTAAATGTCTGTGAGCAGACGGAGGAAACAGAACCTCACCGAGGTATGCCACGTCCTTCCACTCAAGCTTCTTTTCTTTGAGCAGCTTTTCTAGTTCCACCTGCTGGGGTTCCTTCAGATGCCTGACCTCACAGCCGCTTGTCCGGCATATCTGTTCAGCGAGCACCTCGGAAACTGGATCGTCACTTGATGAGATGAGGATCGTCTGTGCAGAGAGAGAGAGAACGAGCACCCATGTTTTATAAACTCATCTGAATTATTATTCTATGCAGATGTTCGTGATTGAGTGTTTGGATTTGGACTCTGTAAGAATAAAGCGCAGAATTGCCTTCCTCCGTTTATCATCATTACCAACACGGGAAATTATTATTTTTTAAATCAAATTAATTAATATTTATTATTATTATTATTATTAGCATTATTAATATTACTACCACTACTTATTATTGTTATTGCTATTATTACTATAGTTATTATTGGTATTGTTATTCATTCATTCATTCATTATCATCCGCTTTATCCTATATTAGGGTCGCGGGGGGGCATCCAGGGGAGAACGTTTCGGGCTCTGGGCAGATACACCCAGGACATGGCGCCAATCTATCGCTGGGCACACACTCACACACACAAACACACTCTATAGGGGGCAATTTGGAGAACTCAATTGACTTGATCCATGTTTTTGGACTGTGGGAGGAAACCGGAGAACCCGGAAGAAACCCATGCGGACACGGGGAGAAGATGGAAACTCCACCCAGATGGGGATTTGAACCGGGAATCCCTAGCGCTGAGAGGCGAACGTGCTGACCACTAAGCCACCGTGCCGCCCGTTATTATTATTATTATCATCATCATTACTGTTACTATTTAAATCGCATTTACATTGCCTTTCATTGTCACGACAATCATAGTATATAAATTTTTTTTACCGTTAAATTCCGTTACAGCTCACTGCATTTCACTTTCTTGTTTAATGTCTAAATGTCATAAATGTCTTGTAACCGTGGGACAGCGAGGAACGTAATTACTTTGTATGTATAGAACATGTGAAGGAATCGACAATAAAGCCGACTTTAACTTTGACTTTAATTTACATCAGCTTTTTCTCATAAACACGGCTATAATAAAAGGGAATTACATCCTGAACCACCCAGCCTAAACAAATAAAGAGTGCTTACTGAGGTGTGGTGCACTTCGGCACAGATTCTTCTCCACGCAACGCAAACCTATTGTTGCTTTTAACTCTTTAACTCGCTCAACTGGACTGGACTACGGCAAACGTGACGTGTGTTTAAAACAGGAATGTTGAACACCAACCCACCTCGATCCCTTCGCGCTTCAGCATGCTGATACCAGCCAGGTCTCGTCTATTTATAGACAACATTTCCTCTCCAGCTGCAGAAAGATAGACCTGGCCATCAGTCAGGCAGCCGGACAGGTTACACAGAAGCAACCGGACCAACTCGGACTTCTCCTTGCCGAAATATCCGAACCTGGATTCAGACATGTGGTCAACATCATGTGTTAAAAGTCTGAGGGTGGGCAGTATCACAGGTGATGCATGAATTTGGCCACTTAAACCTCTATATTTACTGTCCGCCGCCTTTTCGAACGTACAACTTAATGCCTACTGTGAACATATTAGATATTATTCTGTGCAGTCAGCGATTTTGCTTTCACAGCACTTCCATTGGCGCCACCCACGGCCGTCTCACATAGTTACCGGAGTACTCGCTGTTCTGCTACAGGCCAGTCAATATCAACATCGATGTCAACGCTGTACTCCGCTGGCATCTCGTAGTAAGCGATCTTCCCTCCCTTCAAAAAAAAAATAAAAAAAAAATAAATGGAAACATTACAGAACACATTTTATTTTATATGCACCACTTATACAGCATTATACAGCCAAAATTATATATTACATATCATATACACAATGATTACCAAACCAAAACATGAAAAATGCATGATGCTTATTAATCAGTCGGTTTTCAAAGTACCGTATTTTCCGGACTATAAGGCTCACCTAAAAGCCTAAAATTTTCCCAGAAATCGGACGTGCGCCTTATAATCCGGTGCCTTATACGTGTACTGAGTTCCAAAATCTATAAAAGTGTTGTGTGACCGGGTGTTTTTTTTTTTTCCACACATCACCATCCCTGCTGATCTGTGACTCGCGGTCATTCCAGGAGGATTAAATAAAAAACTCCGACCGCTGGACATCGGCGTAAACGGGACATTTAAAGTAAAGTTGTGGGCGGCGTGGGAGCGATGGATGATAGACGGCGAACACACGTTTACTAAAACTCGGGAGGCGGCGGCGGGGCGAGTTACGCCACCGTCTGTGAATGGATTGTGGACGTCTGGGCTGAGGTTTCTGCCGTGACCGTCGTCCGAGCTTTCACCAAAGCCGGCATCTTTGCTGACGGACTCAGACATCGATGAGAGGGGACACCGGAGTGCTCGATAGTGAAATTGCGCAGCTTTTTAGTTCAGACACAGAAGACGAGGACTTTGATGGATTTGTGGGAGAAGATTAAAATAATGTGTGTTTTATTAAGAAGTAGAATAAACTTTAATTATAAGTCAGCGTTCTGCATCCTTTACTTTTCTTGTAGATCGTATGTTTTAGCGAGTGCCTTATAAAACGCTGCCGTACAGAATAAGTATCGTACAGAAATAGAGTCCCTAATTTAGACTGCGCCTTATAATACCTTATACGTGGGTCAAATACAGAAACAGACCCCGTAATTCAGACTGCGCCTTATAATACGGTGCACCTTATAGTCCGGAAAATACGGTACTGTCCTCCACCAACATGGAGTCGTTACATCTCACGAGCAAGCAGGACAATAAAACACTGACTGCATTCAATGTAATCATTTCTAAGACCCCAAAATACCAACGTATGTCTGCATACCTGCAGAAGGCCTTTGTTTAAAAGTTCTTTGGTTGCGCAGTAAAAAGACCCATTCTCGCACAGTTCTCCATCCCAGTCCTGACGACGGGGTCTTTTGGCTGGGTTCAGGTTTAAGGCTTTGGTGCTTGTACCCTCTAAGACCAAAAAAAAAAAAAGAAAAAGGTAAAAAGTTTTTTGTCAGACAGCAGATGAGATGGGCAGTAATAACTTATGGAATGTGAGATCCATGGATCTTAACTGCATCCACAAACCTCCAGTCTTGATTTCCTGCCAGCGGAAGTGATGTCGCCGGACGACCGAGAACACCGACTCGTAGCCCTGCTCTGTGATCATCCCCACCGCCTCTTTCAGGTGGTGCGGGTGAAGGCACGGGGAGGTGGCCTGAATGTTACAGATCACACTCACCTCTGCAGGAGAGAAGCACACACTCGGGAATTAGAACCTCGAAGAAACATCACAGGATTCATTCAAGCTTTAAAAATAACCGGTAGCCATGGAAACCTATGAATAACACCTATTAAAACTAGTCTGAATTCATTCATCCATCCATTATCTTCTGCTTTATCCTCTATTAGGGTTGTGGGGGGATTCCCCATGCCCATCCAGGGGAGAACGTTTCGGGCGCTGGGCAGATACACCCAGAACAGGGCGCCAATCTATCGCTGGGCACACACTCACTCTATATGGGGCAATTTGGAGAATTCAATTGACTTGATCCATGTTTTCAGACTGTGGGAGGAAACCGGAGAACCCGGAGGAAACCCACGCGGACACAAGGAGGACATGGAGACTCCACCCAGATGGGGATTCGAACTGGGAATCCCTAGTGCTGAGAGGAGAACATGACAAACCACTAAGCCACCCCCATCTGCTAGGCTGAATTATTACAGCTTATTTCTTACAGCAAAATACTCTTGTGTTTGATTCCTGCTGCATGTGTAATTTGCATGTTCTTCCCGTTCAGCGGCTCCCGTTTTATTCCCCAATCCAAAAACGCTCGCTAGAAAGTGAAGTGAACGTATTAAAAGACCCCTAGATGTAAAACCTAGACCAAATAATCCCCGCTCGATGTACACTAAAAATTGTAGAACTACAAAGACCATCATTCCAGTCAGTGGCACTGAGAACATGAAGAGCAGAAAGGGGGTGTGTCCAAACTGACTGGTACCGTACTCCGACCGGTTTATATCTTTACAATGAATGGATATCAGGACTGTCTGTAGGACCTGAATGATCTCTGGAAAACTCCTGAAGCGTTTCCAGGGAGGTTGTGCTATCTTTGGACACCTCTGCACTCCGTATGTGGACAAGAGCTCCATATTTTTTGGCCACTCTCTCGATCTCGTCGTGATCCGTGGAGACCCAGACACTGCGGACACAAAGCAATTCACTCAACCATGTGTTCCACATTATATATATATATATATATATATATATATATATATATATATATACATATACATACATACATACATACATACATACACACACACACACACACATTACATTTACATTTAGCAGACGCTTTTATCCAAAGCGACTTACAAATGAGAACACCACAAGTCAGAAGCTATGAAGAAAACCAACTATACTGTAAATTCATCAAAGCTGAATGTTATTCGATGCCGCGGCACGCACCCCCCCCTTTATATATATATATATATATATATATATATATATATATATATATATATATATACACACACATACATACATACATACATTCACACATTTTATATATATATATATATATATATATATATATATATATATATATATATATATATATATATATAATGTATAAACCTCTTTTAGGGTCGCGGGGGGGGGGGGTCCCCCATGCCTATCCAAGGGAGAATGTTTCGGGTGCTGGGCAGATACACCCAGGACAGGGTGCTAACTTATCACTGGGCATGTTCACATCTCAGCTCTGGGGATTCCCGGTTCGAATCCCCATCTGTGTGGAGTTTGCATGTTCTCCCCGTGTCCGCGTGGGTTTCCTCCGGGTCCTCCGGTGTCCTCCCACAGTCCAAAAACATGGATCAAGGTCAACTGAAGACTCTAAATTGCCCCCTATAGAGTGTGTCTGTGTGAGTGAGTGTGTGCCCAGCGATGGATTGGCGTCCTGTCCTGGGTCTATCTGCCCAGCGCCCGAAACGTTCTCCCCTGGATGGGCATGGGGCATGGGGCATGGGGCATCCCCCCCCCCTCCCGCGAACCTAATAGAGGATAAGGTGGAGGATAATGGATGGATACCGTTACCTGTCAAACACTCCGGAGTCGACGGCGGCCCGTAAAACCCAGCCGAGCAGCGGGACGCCCGCCAGGCTCTTGATGTTCTTTAGCGGGATCCCCTTGCTGCCGCCGCGGGCCAGTATGACGGCGGCGACGTGCCTCTTCTCGCCGGGTTTCAGGCGTTTGCTCGGGACGTGGTTGCAGTCTGCGGCCGCTGCTCTGCGACCCCCGCGGACTCTGCGGGCGGACATGACGGCTCAGAGTTCAGAGCGAACTGCCACAGAGAAGATGGCCTCCTCCCACTGACCTGCTCTTTTTCTTCGTGTTGATGGAATGGCGGCGGCCAGACCTACAACCGCACATACAGCCCCCTAGTGGATTGATGTGAAGCGAACAGGTTCGCTCACTATCTATCCATCCATCCATCACCTTCCGCTTTATCCTCTATTAGGATCGCGCGAGGGGAGGGGGGGGCAATTAGTGCTTGGCATGTTCTCCTCTCAGCGCTAGGGATTTCCAGTTCGAATCCCCATCTGGGTGGAGTTTCCATGTCCTCCCCGTTTCTGCGTGGGTTTCCTCTGGGTTCTCCGGTTTCCTCCCACAGTCCAAAAACACGGTTTAATGTCAAGTGAATTCTCCAAATTGCCCCATATAAAGTGTGTCTGTGTGAGTGAGCGTGTGCCCAGCGATGGATTGGCGTCCTATCCTGGGTTTATCTGCCCAGCGCCCGAAATATTCTCCCCTGGATGGGCATGGGCATGGGCATTGGGGAACCCCCCCTCCCCCACGACCCTAATAGAGGATAAAGGGGAAGATAATGAATGAATGAATTTACAAAATTCCCAACTTGATGGAACGCAGGCCCTCGCTCACGAGGCCACGTTCACAGCTTCAGTGAACCTGGGATTTGAACCCACAACCTTGGGATTGATATCCAAACATCAAAGCACCATACTGATAACCTTTTCTTTATCATTTTGTTTATTGCAAATGGGTTCTTACGTGTATGAAAATAGACGTTGTAAGTTGTTCATGACACTAAGCCTTAAATCTGAGTAATCATGTGATTTGTGAAAATGGCTTTCTCGCTTCAAAAACAGCAGCTGCGGTCTGTAGTAAGCAAATAGTTTAATGCAAATAAAGGATTTGTTTGACTTTGACAAAGACACTATGCACTTGCCATTTCATTTTGATCCATCTACACGTATTTTTTTGTACTAAATAACATGGAATTGTATTTACTTCTGCAGTTTTTTGGGGGGTAAACCCGTTTATTCCCATTGCTCAGTGCACCAGTGGTTTTTCAACTCTTCCGGTTTTATCAAACTGTACCAACTATTTGTAACGTCCAATGCTTTAAAATGACTTTCCTCATTTTAACAACTTAAAATAAGCTTGCTTTTGTTTTATAGTTTTTTGGTGGGTAACAAAAACCACCAGGCAGTCACAATCATTTACACTTACTTCACAATTCCGTGGTCTGATATAAAATGTACCATGTTTTATACTGTTAAACACATTCAGATGGAAAAAAACTGTAATTAAAATCTAAAATATAGTATCTAGTAATAATAATACTAAAATAATAAAACTAAAACTAAAATAATGAATTCATTTATTCATTCATTCATTATCTCCCGCTTTATCCTCCATTAGGGTTCCGGGGGGTTCCCCATGCCCATCCAGGGGAGAACGTCTCGGGTGCTGGGCAGATAGACCCAGGACAGGGCGCCAATCCATCGCTGGGCACACACTCACTCACACAGAGACACTCTATATGGGGCAATTTAGAGAACTCAATTGACTTGATCCATGTTTTTGGACTGTGGGAGGAAACTGGAGAACACGGAAGAAACCCACCTGGACACGGGTAGAACATGGAAACTCCACCCAGATGGGGATTCGAACCGAGAATCCCTAGTGCTGAGAGGAGAACGTGCTAAACCACTAAGCCACCGTGCCGCCCACTAAAATAATAATAATAAAAAAAAATAAATATATATATATATATATATATATATATATATATAGTATATACTTGTATTGATTTTATGCTTCTGTTCCCTTTACATTGCTGTAATAAAGTGTCTGCACTCTTAAGGGGTATTCAAATGGGGTATGGCCTATGGGGTAAAATGGCCTAATGGCCTATGGGGTAAAAACAAGACTTTAACAGTTGACTGCGTGGATACTGTCCAACAGATCGCTTCAGAAGGCTTAAGCAACGTGAGAAGGTGTAGGCCCTAAAATGCTGTAAACACACTTCCAGAAGAGTAAATTATAAACCGTTTTAAGTTAAAGTTAACTTTAATAATTCATTCATTCATTCATTATCTCCCGCTCATCCTCTATTAGGGTTGCGGGGGGGTTCCCCATGCCCATCCAGGGGAGAACATCTCGGGCGCTGGGCAGATAGACCCAGGACAGGGGGACAATCCATCGCTGGGCACACACTCACTCACACAGACACACTCTATATGGGGCAATTTTGAGAATTCAATTAACTTGATTCATGTTTTTGGACTGTGGGAGGAAACCGGAGAACCCGGAGGAAACCCACGCAGACACGGGGAGAACATGGAAACTCCACCCAGATGGGGATTCGAACCCTAGCGCTGAGAGGCGAACGTGCTAACCACTAAGCCACCGTGCCGCCACTTTAATAATTCAATTTTTTAAATAAATACATAATAATGAACACACTAATGTCTTAATCGCACGGTCTCAGTACTTTTAGAGAAAACTGTTATTTTTAATAACAGTTTATTTTTAATGTTAATTTTTATTTTTATAATTAACTGTTATTAAACTGTTAAAAACTTATTTTGATAAACACTGTTTATTGCTGTATTTATAATCTTAAAGGCAAACACACAGAGGATGCGTTAGTATCTCATTCCTACTGTAAGGATTTGTAATATTATTTAACACACAACCTTTTATTTATTAGAATGGGTCTCTTGTTTCCGGTCAAGCCTTGATTATTTGAAAGCCAAACCAGCTTGCACGAGGAACATTAGATGAACGCAAATGGTTTGCATTGAGCATTCTTACTGACATCAACTCGGAGTTGTGCACCTTTGGTTTTGCATCAGTTGGTTGTCTTTCAGGTGTTGATAAAACTAACGATCTTGGTCACAGCTCAAACACTCCAAAAGGAAAGATGAAGTCGGTTTGCTCCGTTCTCGTTTCGGCAGCTCTGATGACAGCAGCCGCTGGCTTCATTGTGAGAAAACATATATTCGTTAACCAAGCTGTGAACTGGAATACGGCTCAGACATACTGCAGAACAAATTATGTGGATCTATCAACTGTTGTCACTGCAGAAGAAATAATAAAGTTCAAGGCTGACACTGGAACTGATTCAACTCAAAGAGGTTGGATCGGCCTCAGCAAGGACATGAGTAATGCCGACTTTAAACTGTGGTCGGATGGAACTGTTATGGTAGCAAACATATGGAAATCTAGCCAACCGGACCACCCCACCACTGACTTCTGTGTAGTTATAGATAACTTAGAATTGGATGATAAAAAATGCACAGATGGAAATACGTTTTTCTGCTACATCTGGGTGCCTCAGGTGAATGTGGTGCCAGATTTAAAGACCTGGAAAGGAGCGCTACATCACTGCAGAACCTATAAGACTGACCTGGTAAGCCTGACCACTGACACGGATCTGCTGGTGGTTCAAAACACCAGCATGAATATTCAGAGCACCAGCTTCTGGACTGGTCTGCACTTCTTGGACGGCTTGTGGATCTGGGTAAACAACGTGACTGTAGGGAACATCTCGATGCCACCTCCGTGTCCGAAGCAGCCTGCTGTTTGTGGAGCCTGGAACACTGTTGCTAGGGTTTTGGAAAACAGAAACTGTGAAGAGCGACTTAACTTCATGTGCTACAACTAGAGGTGAGTTAAGATCATAATGGATCTCAATCAGATTTCCACTTAAACCTTCATGTTGCATTTATTAAAACATTTCTCTCAATTGTTTTTGTAATATCTAAATATATGTATTTTATATTTCTAGTTATACAAAATATTGAGAGCTTTGTTAAATGAATACTATACTTTTTTAAAGGTGAATACAACACTGAAGATGGGTTCACACTGGAGAAGATGTGTTTACTTTGAACCTTGAAATAAACTAACCATATTAAAAAAATAGTATAGTCAAACATATACAATACTATCTTATAATAATAACTAATGCTTCAACTACATGTGTGTTTAGATAAAGGAGTCTCTGTGCTGACTGTTATTGATAATTCACAATAATTTAATATTTATGGAATATAACATTCATTTTCACATCTGTATAGTTTAAATGTTTAAATCATATTTGTGTCAATTAATAATTATTTATCTTTTATTAACTGTACTGTTTAAGTTGTTAATTGTAATAATAAACTAAAAAGTATATGTTGAAAGAAAAAGTATTTTATTACACGTTTTTTTACAATGTTGTTACAACATTGAAAATATTTTAACCCATCACATGGCATCCATCCATCCAACAATTCGTCCATCCATTTACTAGATGCAACAGTTTGTAGATGGAAACACAAATGAAGTGAAAGTAAAATTTCATATAATTAAAAAAATAAATAACTTGTGGCGGCACGGTGGCTCAGTGGTTAGCACGTTCGCCTCTCAGGGCTAGGGATTCCCGGTTCGAATCCCCATCTGGGTGGAGTTTCCATGTTCTCCCCGTGTCTGCGTGGGTTTCCTCCGGGTTCTCCGGTTTCCTCCCACAGTCCAAAAACATGAATCAAATTAATTGAAATCCCAAAATTGCCCCAAATAGAGTGTGCCTATGTGAGTGAGTGTGTGTCCAGCGATGGATTGGCGCCCTGTCCTGGGTCTATCTGCCCAGCGCCCGAGACGTTCTCCCCTGGATGGGCATGGGGAACCCCACCGCGACCCTAATAGGGGATAAGCGGGAGATAATTAATGAATAAAAAAATAACTTGTATTAAATTTTAAAAAGAAACAAATTTCATAAAGATTTTTCACAAACATTTGTAACCTACATCTTACACTCTTCATTAGTTTCACTGTAAACATCAATATATATTTGCGGATTTATTATTCATGCTACTGCAACACTGCTGAAGTCATTGGTTATGCTATTTGAATGTATGAAGATTCAAGAAAATACCCTGTTATTTTAAAGTCAGAACTTAAATTTTAAAGAAGAAAATGAGATCAGCACGAAGCAGAAAACATTAAAAATATCAACGACTGATTTCAGTTAGTTTATCTTTTTCATGAAGTAAATGACTTTGGAATTGATATTTAATCAACTAAAAAATAAAAGTAAAATAAGGACACAACAGTGAAATGGGAAGATAGAAACTACTTTAGTTCTGTTAGTTAATTAGTTCAGTTATATTAGTTCCCTTTTAAAGCCACACTGCAGATCAGCATTGCATAAAGACTGAGTAGATTTGAAAAGTACCAGCAGGTGGAATCCAACCTTTCCATTTTCAGCTCTTATGCAAAAGTGTCTGCCCAAAGTATGCAGGAAGGAGTGTTGAGGAGGAGCTTAGCAAATCTGGAAAACCTCCAAAGGTTAGATTAAGTTCACTTGAAGGCAGAGATGCATAAATTTGATCTGAAGATGAAAAAGAAATAGAACGTGCAGCTGAGGGACCTCAGTGGACAGAACATAATCTTTAACATTTGCCCACAATCACATAGAATAAAGTAATCATTAATTAGATAATTATTTAATGAACACATCAGCATTACTTATAGTTATATACACTCAAACAAGCTAATGACGAAGAAAACACGAAAAGATGTAAAGATGTTACATTACTGGATCACAGTAATCTAACATTAAACATAATCTAGGTTTACCTTAACCATAAACTTACCAGAAATACAACGTAATTTTACTTTAAACTGAGGCTGGTCCATACGTTAATGTGTTAACAGCCTTTGTTCCCGACATTCGTATATATAGCTGCTCACACACTCACACACACTGAAATATACTGCTTTGTTTCTGCAGGTATTTATTTCTTGTTTAAAGTTTAATTATTAAAAAGTGAATGTGTAACTGATATAAATTTACTACAACACATCCTGACCTCAAAACAATAACAATAACCCACAAAGAAAGTTTATTTTTTATTATTTGACTGTGAAAATGCACTTAACAGAGTCTCATCAGTTATTAGAGATTAGTTTACCGGCTTAAATATATAATACACACCTTTCTTTTTACAAAGGATCAAAGCCATTCATTAATCAATTTTTAACGAACTCAACCCATCAATAAAGGCCTGGCTGAGATTTAGATATAAACAAAACCAAGCAGTCGACATTCTGATTGATGATGATTGATTTTACATTCATATATTTTGCATTCTCTTATTTTCTTAAAGATCTCCGTGTCACGCAGTTTAGATTTACATCTGTCACCTCAGAGAAAAGTTCAGGTCAGTGTCGTTGAGGCGAGTTTGCTCGCTGACCCCAGTTTAAAGGACTTTTTCATAACCATCCATTTCTCCAGTGCTGCCTAAGGGACATGTTGCATTGATTTGCATTGTTGAAAAACAGGACGTAAAACACCCTGACCTCAACTGCTTCCAACATATTTGGAATGATTTAGAATGGTGACTGTGAGCCAGGCCTCATCACAATCATAAAGAAAAAACATGGTCAAAATCTTGAAGAAAAAGTGAAAGCTGTAATAAATGTAAAGGGGAAATTAAGCATTATTTTTATTAATGCTGTATCCATTATGTTTGGTGATATTTTAATCGGCGGCACTGTGGCTTAGTGGTTAGCACGTTCGCCTCTCAGCACTAGGGCTTCCCGGTTCGAATCCCCATCTGGGTGGAGTTTCCATGTTCTCCCCGTGTCTGCGTGGGTTTCCTCCGGGTTCTCCGGTTTCCTCCCACAGTCCAAAAACATGAAACAAGTTAATTGAATTCTCAAAATTGTCCCATATAGAGTGTGTCTGTGTGAGTGAGTGTGTGCCCAGCGATGGATTGGCGCCCTGTCCTGGGTCTATCTGCCCAGCGCCCGAGATGTTCTCCCCTGGATGGGCATGGGGAACCCCACCGCGACCCA
>JAFMOD010000907.1:141590-144090 GCA_019802435.1 Corydoras maculifer
TAAGCCACCGTGCCGCTTACACATATATATATATATATATATATATATATATATATATATATATATATATATATATATATATATATATATATAATTTAATAGGGCGGCACGGTGGCTTAGTGGTTAGCACATTCGCCTCTCAGCGCTAGGGATTCCCGGTTCGAATCCCCATCTGGGTGGAGTTCTCTGTGTGAGATTTGTCTGTGTGAGTGAGTGTTTGCCCAGCGATGGATTGGCGCCCTGTCCTGGGTCTATCTGCCCAGCGCCCGAGACGTTCTCCCCTGGATGGGCATGGGGAACCCCACCGCGACCCTAATAGAGGATAAGCGGAAGATAATGAATGAATGAATGTAATTTAATATGTTTAAGTTCCCCTATCGCTGGTCATACCTCCTCCTGTGGTGTGATGCTACGTATAGAAATAAAGCACAAATAAGAAAGAAAAAAAAAACACAAATTAATGCAAAAGACGCAAACCAGCATTGATGGAGTTTTTAAGGAAATCAGGAGTGAGAGTTGGATACGCACCTGCAGCTTCTCAGACATTGGTATTACTGTTTATATTTTTTTAATTTCTTTTACTTTTTGATTTATTTAAACACTTAATTTGTACCATTAAGATATAGTTAAGAGGCGGCAGCACTACTGTAAAGCTAAAGTTTTATTCAAAAATCCTGCTATTTGATTTTAAACAGCATTTTTAAGCAATTTTTTCTTCCTAAGTTTGATTACATGATTTAGTTCTAGTTGATAGAGCAGTTGATAGAGGGAACATATACACACACACACACATATATATATATATATATATATATATATATATATATATATATATATATATATATATATATACACATACATACATACATATATATATATACATATACATACATACATATATATATATACATATACATGCAATTGTAAAACATGAGAAAGGAGGTCTAGGGCTATCTTGCTGTATTTATTTAGGTTCTTTTATTATAAATGCAGCCATGATATTTACCTACATGACCAGATGAGTCCAAGTCAGTATGTCTCTGTCAGGGCTTTTATTTATTTTGGGATTTATTTATTTTTATTCCAAGAAGATAAAAAATGGAAAGTATTATGACTTAATTTTATTTTTCTTCAAACCCTGCTAAATGTCTGTACACTCTTAAATTTTGCAGGAATACAAAATTAAATTTTTTTATCTGATGAATTTCGTATTCTAATTTCTTTGCATTAGTTTTACATGTCATACATTTGCTTACAGTTTCCTCTGCCCTCTCATGATCGTTAAAAGCTCTCAAAAAGACTCTTTAGTGCAGATCTTGAGCTCATTAAAGAGAGATGAACGCTATACATATTGCCTTCCTCATGACGGCTCTAACCACAGCCGTCACTTGTATCGCCTGGAGGAATCACATTTTGATCAACACGCCAATGAACTGGACAAACGCTCAGAATTACTGTCGACAAAACTTCATAGATCTGTCAACTGTTGATATACTGAGTGAGGTTTACAGTTTGAATTCCACCGAGTTGGCCTGGTTTGGGTTCATCAGATTCTTCCATAAAGAGAATTTCACTCAGTGGTCTGATGGAACTAGGGGGGAATTTAGATATTGGGAAGATGATCAACCAGATAACAATGAAAATGAAAATTGTGGCTGCGTTCTGATGACCAAATGGCATGATTGTTACTGTTTTGAGAAGCATCCATTCTTCTGCTATACCTGGGCACATTATCCAATCGTGATCTACGAAACAAAGACCTGGATGGACGCTAGACTGCACTGCACAACTTACTACATCGACCTGATAACCATCAACAATGAACTGGATCTCTTTGTGCTCAACAACAAGACCACAGTGGCATCCATTGGCTGGACCGGGCTGCACTTCATGGAAGGCTCGTGGTTCTGGACGAACAAAGATGCACTGGAGAATTCATCCCTGCCCTGTCCTGGCTGGCCTTTTTACTGTGCAGCCAAAACTGGACTTCGTCACTTGGAAGAGAAAGACTGCCAGGAGCATATGAACTTCATCTGCTACCAAAAAACACAGTGAGTCAATTATCAGCTACTTAAGAATAATAACTAAATGCATGAATAATGCAAAGAACCAAAAAGCATTAATAACATGCAATATGGTTTGTTTTTTCAAGGTTGTGAAACTAACTGCAAGCAAACTAAACAAGATCAAAAGAAAAAAGAAAAAAACTCTGATCTCTTCTCATCTTATTGTAATTAATTCATTAAAATTTGTATCCAGTTCTAAAATCTTTTTCTTTGTTTAAAGATTTAGTTTTAAAAGCTTTTAGGCAACTGTTTAACCTTATGTATATTTGTTTACCCATATGTGCAGTTTAAGGGAACTACAGTTATGTAAATCTCTGTACTTTGTCTGTATAGTGTGATCCGCAATGAGATTTAGCCCGCACATAGTCCTATTTAATATATCTTTAGAAATAATGTCAACCAATTAACATGAAGGGTGCAGTGAAGAGAAGATA
>JAFMOD010000907.1:151590-156472 GCA_019802435.1 Corydoras maculifer
GGACGCATTAGTACAGTGCAGAACCAAGCATATTGACCTAATTAGCCTAAACACGGAGACACAAGAGATGTTGGTCCAAAGGCAGAGTTCGATTATTCAGACGGACAGTTTTTGGACTGGTCTGCAATTTTCAGATGGCAAATGGATTTGTTCTAGCAAGGAGTTACTTGGAAACCTGTCGTTGCCCTTGTGCACCGTCAGACCATTTCTTTGTGGAGCCAAAACAACTGGAACTAATGTCTGGGAGAACCAAGACTGTAGCAAGCAAATGAATTTCCTGTGCTACGACACGGATGGGTGAGGTTTATGACTAAAATTGTTGTTTAAATATTCAATTGTTTCTTTGTTAATAAAACTTAGTGAGACTTATTCATCAGGTCTGGTGAGAAACAAAGTAAATACTTTATAGGTGAATCATTTTGCATACAGTTAATGTAACTAATAAAACGTAATGATATGTATGTGTTTAAAGGTAAAGACCCACTTCAATCAAGACTAGAAACGAAGACCTCATGTGACGAACATTTTTCTTAAAATAAATAGATTTTAATGCACTTGTTTTAAGAAATTACTTTTGATTTACTGTAAATTACACCTGCTTTTAGCTCTTTAACAGGTTATATTTTAGGTTATACTGCCTTTGTATTATGCAGGTAATTAATAATTCACTATAAAACTATTGTGTTTGATATAGTTAAGGTTAGATGCTAGTTGTATTTAATCTCTATTATTAATGATAGTTCATTTTGGTGGCATCTTATAACACAAGTTGACCATTTAGAAAACCTTACTATTTGTGCGTATTTTTTTTTCTTTTTTTAAATTTTACAATCTTAAAAAATTATAATGAAGTGCAGTAGACACTGGGATGATAGGCTGCCTCAGGTGATAGTGGTACAGCTGCCTGAGTTTATAACTGAATGGATATGCAAATGCATCAAGTACTGCAACCAAAATAAACGTCTTAAATTATTTAACCGTGTGCCGTTTAGATGAGTTTAACTTTTAGCTTGTTTTTAGAAAAACTGCCTGTCATTTTTTTTAAACAATATTTTCATCTCTAGTTTCTCAGAATCAGTAAAAATTATAATGATTCTGAAATTTGAATGTTTCTAAGTTCTAACCTTGTAAAAGAAACCAGATTTAAACCTGTAGTCAAAGGCCCCTCAGAACAGAAGCTATTTTGTTTTGCATCATTTACATAAAAGTCATTTTGCAAAAACTTGTATACAAGGTTAAGTCACCTATATAAAAATGTTTGAAATTAAAGAACATGTTAAAGAACACACGTTGAGGCATCAAGCTTTACTGACCCCCGATCATCTGGCTGATCAAGTTCAACGCATCTAAAAATCTTGCTCTTTTTATTTTCCTGTAATTATTGCAGAAAATGTTTTAGTCCAATAACAGGACTGTAATTGTAACACCTATAAAAACATGGCAGTCCTGCACATTTTCATATTTTATTAGGTGACCTTCTGCTTAATATCACGTTTTGTTTTTTGGAGGGAAACCATAAAGAAGACATGGGGAAAACGTGCAAACTCATTACTGAAGACAGGACCCTCTTGCTGTGCACACAAACCACAACACCAGACAAACAACAAAGATAGAAGAATACAGATGCCCAAAATGCAAGGCTCGTTTTCTTTTTTTTTATGAAATTTAAAATGAATTTATTATACATCACACAATTGTCGGTTTCCTCCAAGTTCTCCGGTTTCCTCCCACAGTCCAAAAACATGGATCAAGTTCTCCAAATTGCCCCATGTAGAGTGTGTGTGTGTGAGTGAGTGTGTGCCCAGCGATAGGTTGGCGCCCTGTCCTGGGTGTATCTGCCCAGTGCCCGAAACGTTCTCCAATGGATGGGCATGGGGAACCCCACCGCGACCCTAATAGAGGATAAAGCAGAATATAATGAATGAATGAATTTGTTGCTTAAGGACGCAAGCCAATCCTAATAGTTCTGTACAGGCAGAATACACTGTATATATTTTTGAACCAGGCCTTTTATTTCCAATAAACAGATAATGACAAGCAAACTTTACACAAGTACAGTCCTTCTTTAGTGCAACAACAGTTTTGGGGGAAAACAACATAAACGTGCTTGGTTTAAATGTTAAATGTGAACAAATGTGTTTTGGGGCTCCAATTTTACAGGACTTTTGATATCCTATGGAAAATCCAAACAGAAGTGAGAAAAGCAGAACAAACAGCGGCGGACAGCCATGCCTTTGTTTGAATGTCATTGGTCATAGATGGTAGGAATGTCCTCAGCAGAAATTTGCATTGCTTTCTGCATTTAAAGCTCTGCTGCCTGGTTTTGCATGAGCCCAGATGTCTTTATTTTATGTTTGTGACTGAAGCTGTGGCGTTAACAGAAAACTCATATTTGTAAAAACATGGCCTGAGTTTATTATTATATTACACGTGGTCATTATTGTACTGAGTGAAATGGTGCATTAAACTGTGCATATGATTTCACGATGAGATGGTAAATTAAAAGCATATATATATATATATATATATATATATATATATATATATATATATATATATATATATATATATATATATATATATAGGCGGCACGGTGGCTTAGTGGTTAGCACATTCGCCTCTCAGCGCTAGGGATTCCCGGTTCGAATCCCCATCTGGGTGGAGTTTCCATGTTCTCCCCATGTCTGCGTGGGTTTCCTCCGGGTTCTCCGGTTTCCTCCCACAGTCCAAAAACATGGATCAAGTTAATTGAATTCTCAAAATTTCCCTGTTTAGAGTGTGTCTGTGTGAGTGAATGTGTGCCCAGCGATGGATTGCGCCCTGTCCTGGGTCTATCTGCCCAGCGCCTGAGATGTTCTCCCCTGGATGGGCATGGGGAACCCCACCGCGACCCTAATAGAGGATAAGCGGAAGATAATGAATGAATGAATGAATGAATGAATATATATATATATATATATATATATATATATATATATATATATATATATATATATATATATTTTTTTTTTACCACCAACGATGCCAACATTTTTACTGAATGGCAAACATGGAAAACCTTGAGGGTTGGAATGAGTACCGGTAAATAAGTTTTTCTCAAAGCCATAAGAAAATTAGCCATACACTAATTAATGACATTGTAGAAACAAACTAACTAGTACTCACTGGTGTCTTTTACTCATGATCAGTTGATCATAGCCCTGTTTATCCAGCAGGGGGAAACCTTGTAACATTTTTGTTACTTTGTCCAGTGTTTTGATGTTAGTGGAAAATAAAATACTGCAAACACTCAAATGCATAGGGATGAATGTCTGTGTGTGTCAGGGATGGGGGGTGTTGCATAACCAAAAATAAAACCTAGGACCATGCTGTTCTAACTGCCTCATGTTGTCATTTTGACTTTAGATTAAATTTTGATGTTTGTGTGACTGCTCAGTGTCGTTCCTGCTCTCATTTATGGGATGTATTGTGTTTAATAAACGTCAGTAAAGCTACATCATATCCATGGTTTGCGTTTGTGAACATGGGATCCTCAGTGACAAATTCAAATGCTTACATTTTACTTTCTCCTTTTCTCTTTCTCAGCTGAGTGTCTGGTGCTTGTTTGCATTTCGGACACTAAGCCGGTGCTTGTTGTGTTTAAAAGGTGTGGCATGGAAAGAATACTCCAAGTAACACAATGCCCCCATCTACATCAATGGATCTCACGTGTACGCAAGAATATATGTGATCTATATACGAGCTATATACGAGAACGTGATCCAAACTCATGATCTGCTGTGTAAATAACCAGTTCCATAAGATCAAATTTAAATCTCTCTCAAATCTGTATTGGGAGATGAATTTGACCTTAGGGTTGTGTGAGGATACACAATCACACTTCTTTTAGGACTACTGTATTTATATACAATCATAGGTTATAATGAATGACTATTTAATTTTTAATTTCATGTAGAGGGGTAATTGTACAATATTTTTTTAAATTGTTAAACGGTCTCATCAAATTTGGTATGAAAACTGCACTTTGGATTTGCATGTTTGATTTGCCCGTTTTTACACCAGATGCCCATCCTGACCCAACCCTATCCATTTATTTTGGCTGGAACCAGCATTAAGAGTGCACTGTTACTCAATACTTAGGTTAAAAAGGTGATACTGATACAGATTATCTTAAAACACAACTGAAAGTATAAACACACAGCTTTTCATTCATTCATTCATTATCTCCCGCTTATCCTCTATTAGGGTCGCGGTGGGGTTCCCCATGCCCATCCAGGGGAGAACGTCTCGGGCGCTGGGCAGATAGACCCAGGACAGGGCGCCAATCCATCGCCACACTCACTCACACAGACACACTGTATATGGAGCAATTTTAAGAATTCAATTAACTTGATCCATGTTTTTGGACTGTGGGAGGAAACCAGAGAACCCGGAGGAAACCCACGCGGACACGGGGAGAACATGGAAACTCCACCCAGATGGGGATTCGAACCGGGAATCCCTAGTGCTGAGAGGAGAACATGCTAAACCACTAAGCCACCGTGCCGCCCACAGCTTTTCATTTTAATTTAATTAAAATAACCTTAAAAATATATATATTTTTATAAATCACTGATGGATGCACACCTTTGTCATCAGGTTTGCAATCCACTTTGGGTCAATTTGATTTTATTGAAAAGCAAGCCTGAAGCCTTACAAAACCAAGCTTCTTAACTTTTAGTGTTTTGTCTAAATGAGCAGCAATTTTAGTCTCAAACACATGTTTAGAGAATACAGTCTGTGAATTTCACAATCTGATATGATGTTCACTTATGATCCAATACACGAGCACTGATGATTGAACGACATTAAATCGCTTATTCAGAATTTAATAGACGGTAAT
>JAFMOD010000907.1:164460-266991 GCA_019802435.1 Corydoras maculifer
CCCCGTGTCTGCGTGGGTTTCCTCCGGGTTCTCCGGTTTCCTCCCACAGTCCAAAAACATGGATCAAGTTAATTGAATTCTCCAAATTGCCCCATATAGAGTGTGTCTGTGTGAGTGAGTGTGTGCCCAGCGATGGATTGGCGCCCTGTCCTGGGTCTATCTGCCCAGCGCCCGAGATGTTCTCCCCTGGATGGGCATGGGGAACCCCACCGCGACCCTAGTAGAGGATAAGCGGAAGACAATGAATGAATGAATGAATGAATGAATGAATGTTAGTGCTTAATGTTACTTAAATGATTTAAATTACACACCTTGAACAATATTTAATATTAATCTTCTCTTATGCATATGCTTTTTTATGCTAATTCACTTTCTTTAACAAATTTCTACCTAATCGATTATAACCTGTAGTTAATGTGTGATTATCTTTTGTCTGTTTAATGGGTTACATGCGCAATCATCAATCATGCGCAAAATACAAGGATTTACCAAGCATTTACTAGTCATCTTATATATATATATATATATATATATATATATATATATATATATATATATATATATATATATATATAAACCGGTGGCATAGTGGTTAGCACGTTCTCCTCTCAGCACTAGGGACACCCATTTTGAATCACAATCTAGGTGGCGTTTCCATGTTCATGATTCTTTATTCTGTAGTGACCTGTTTTAAATAGCTGTAGTTAGCAATAATTTTAAGATTAAACATCATACTGTAGAGTTTAGTTGCACATTCTGTGTGTAAACTCAATTAAATTATTTAAAATGGTAATAAATTTGTTGATTGATGCACTTTATGTGGACATGTTTCTTATAACTATATATATAAAAAAAATTATGTGTGTACGTGTGTCTGTGTGAGTGTCTGTGTGTGTGTGGGGGGGGGGTAAAGTGCACAAAACTGAGTAAATGATTTGGAATTAATGCATTAGATACGCTATCACATGGAAGGCACATAACCTGGAGAAAGGATAAACTGCGCCCCCCGCTGGTGGACATATAAAGTGCACGAAACGATTATAATAATACTTAAATCGTATGTAAAAAGTTATTAGTCAAAATGAATGACTTTTCACAAAAGAAATATTAACTATCTGGTTACTTGATACGCCAGGTGTATTAAGTATAATTTAGATAAATAAAAATACTTTTTGCAAAAGCAAAACATGCTCCATACGGAAGCTGTGTGGAGCAGATTGTGATATGTGGGCAGTGTAAATACAAAAAATGTGCAGTTTTGTTTTCATTTATATAGTGTATATTACTTTCCTACATTTACAACATGCGATCTTAAATATGCATATTAACATTTGTTTAGCAGCTTTACATCTACGTCATGTCGCCTGTCACTTCATTTTTACATTAAATTGTCTTTCAAAGTACACATTTGCATCAGTCTCACTGTCTGGATGTCAACAGAATCTCATTTACTTTATAAATAAAAACAAACCATTTGTTTCAGCCTAAGAACCTAATTGGTAAATAAAAGTGTGAAGGTCATTTTTAATTCTAAAATGCAAGGTCACTTTGAAAGCTGTTTTATTTCTGCAGTTTTTAACCTTTCAGTTAAATCTCAGTGCAAAGCAACAGATTATGACTTAATTTCAAATACAGAAAAATTCAATTACTACTTTTCTTAATTAAAAACTTAAAGGCTGAGGTAAAATAATTAAGAACTGTATCCCTGCAGATATCATCTCAATGTCTGTAAATTGTAAATCAAAACAGAATTTTTTGTGACTGTCCTAAATGGACGTGAGGTTCGTAAAATCTGACTTAAGCTTCGATGTGTGTGTTCAAGTGAAAAGCATTATTCTAAGCAATTAGTAAAAGACGGGAAGAAAAAAAAAATTTAAATTGAATAAAAATTTTAAAAAGTTATTAATTATAAATATGTACAGTTTCTGGATTACTTTGAACTTTTTTGATTTATATTTAAATAATTTGTTGGCAAAACATTTTTCTTTTTAAATATTTTTTTATACCTTTGATTAATTTATTTGATTTTTTTAAATGTGCATTAGTTTTTTTTTTTTTTTTTTTTTTTTTTTTTTTTTTTTTTTTTTTTTTTTTTTTTTTTTAATTTTTTTTTTTTTTTTTTTTTTTTTTTTTTTTTTTTTTTTTTTTTTTAAATCTGATACCTTAGTTAAAAATCATTAGTGTTTATAATTGTCTACAAATGCTAAAAGATCCAAATACTTTTCTGCAGAACATCTCTAAATAACTACCTACATACATAAAGTTTCTACTTTATATTGATGTGTCAGTTAATGGATTAATTAGAGGAGTGAAAAAGCTTTAAGTACTTTAAAAACAGAAAACCAATAAAATCATATTTTGCATGTATTTGTGTACAACCTGCTATAATAAGCTGAGAGTTAAGCACAGTTCAAACACACAGAAAAAAACACCATGGCTCTTTACACCCTTTTCATTCTGGCAACTCTAACAGAATCAGCCACCGGACTCTTCAGGAAGAGACACATTTTTGTGGACAAAAATTTGAACTGGACCAGCGCTCAGGCATACTGCAGAGAGCACTATGTAGACCTGTCAACCATTAATTCACCACAAGAAGCTGTATGGTTTAGGAATTATACTGGAAGTTACACTTCGATATTAAGCTGGATTGGACTTTATCAGACATCAGATGAGAAATTTTTCACTCAGTGGTCTGATGGAAGCCAATATGGATTTGCAAATTGGGCACCGTTTAATCCCAATGTTCTATACCTTCCACGTTGTGTGTTCATACTAAATAATTACTGGTATGATTTAAGGTGCAGTTATGTATTTAATTTTTTCTGCTACACCTGGGAGCCACAAATAATCGTGGTGCAGGAACTGAAGACCTGGGCTGAATCTCTGGTGTACTGCCGAAACCACCACACCGACCTGATAGTTCTGGCTAATGACTCGAATCAAGCTATAGTTACCAACAAGAGCGGCATTGAGACGCCCCGTTTCTGGACGGGTCTGCATTTCCTGGATGGCTCTTGGTTCTGGGTGAATAAAGAGCCTCTTCAGAACCAGTCCTCGTTGCCCTCCTGTCCCCTCTATCCTTCAGTTTGCAGTGCACAGAAACTTAATGACCACAACTTTGAAAACAGAGACTGCAACGAGAAGATGAACTTTGTGTGCTACAACATCACACAGTAAGTTTATAATATAATATATATATATATATATATATATATATATATATATATATATATATATATATATATATATATATATATATTTTATTTATTTTATTTTATTTTTTTTAAAAATGGTAAATAAAAAAAGTTCCACAAAAGTTGAACTGACTAACTCATGTTATTTTCATCACAAGGACAAAAGGTTTACCACCATGAGAACGGAGGACGGACGCATCAGACTATAACAAGAATTTTAATTATTAACAATGCAGCAGCACATACATAGAAAAGTCTTTTCTTTTTATTTTGTAGCCTGTTTATCTTAAATAATGATGGATGCGTAATAAATACTGGTAACGTGTAATTTGCAAAGTGCTGTAAAATAAATACTATAAACCTGTTTATCTTCGTGCGTTATATTCTCAATAAAACACATTAGGATTTAAACCTAAAATAATAACGGTGGAACAATTTCATCCCTGTTTTATTTGACTAGATTGGAATTGTTTTTTGGAATTGTCTCTTTCATGTAAATATTTTATTATTGTGTACAGACTTTGTCAAGATTGTTGAATTTTCAGTATAAAAAAAAAATGCAGGTTTTCTAGAACGTGTGGAGTGGGGCTAACAAACTGTTAAATTACATTTAATAAATTATCAGCTATACAAAGTTTATAAGATCACATGTTTACAATGTTTAGAAAAAATCTGAAGACTCTTAATTTTAAATGATTTTTCAGATATTAGATTTCTGCATTTTTAAACGTGGCACCCCATTTATCATTGTTTATCATGTTTTGTTTCTTTTATTAGTCTGCATATAACAATTTACATACAAATACAAATATTTTTTTTAAATTGTAAGTTTAAATGAAAATAAATTAAAGGTAAATTCTAGGCAAACTGTTGACAGTGATGAATATGTAGTAGCTCATTCAGCAGATCTAATTGTTACTTATTAATTATTTTCAGGACATGTCTAATGATCTATTCTTCACATAACTGCAAACTCTAAATCACATGGTTTTATTTTCTTACTAATTTTTTGGATTGCCAGGCCAATTGGTTGATTATTTTAAGGCATGTGGTTTGTAATATACAAAATAAACATTAATCTATTATGAAACAAATGTATTGTGTTATTGGAAGTTAAAAAGAGTTCGAATGGGCTGTTGCTCAAGCATCTATGTCTCGGCCTTGTGCACATTTATGACTTTTAATCATCTGTTTGATTAATGTTTTCTTTATTGTATAAGCCACGTTATGTTTAAAACAGTCTTTTGGACTTGGAAAAAGAATTATATATTCTTTAAAGTTATAGTTTCAATTAATAATTGTTTGTGTTGGATATAATAAGTGTGTTGACAGCGAGACAAAGAGCATTTCATTTAATATGTTTTAACCTTAATGTTCCCAAACGGAGTACCTCTGAATATCCTTTTTATTTAAAAGCCTAGAGCTACTGCATTCAATTTATATATAACCTTGAGGTCAAATCTTTTCAAATGTTTTTATTTTGTTTGAAAAATAAATACATATTTTAGTTTCGCAGGACGGATAAAGCCCGAGTTATTTATGTGTTTGTTGGCAACAGACAGCGAGACATACAGAAAGAGACAGACAGTGTTTTTGGGTGGGGTGTCCTAACTTTACCACTGATCCATCAACAAAACCATTAGGAAAATAAATGTAAAACAAATGACACACTAATGAGCTTTTAAGAACATAAAATATGAAAATAAAAGTGCACGACAGGTTGCATGAGAGGGAAAAAAAAATAAAAAGAATTGCTCAACTCAGCTTTACTCAATGGCCACTGTATTAGGTTCAGCCAGTTGGTTTTACACTGAATTTTTAAATAATAAATTCTACTCGGCGGCACGGTGGCTTAGTGGTTAGCACGTTCGCCTCTCAGCGCTAGGGATTCCCGGTTCGAATCCCCATCTGGGTGGAGTTTCCATGTTCTCCCCGTGTCTGCGTGGGTTTCCTCCGGGTTCTCCGGTTTCCTGCCACAGTCCAAAAACATGGAACAAGTTAATTAAATTCTCAAAATTGCCCCCTATAGAGTGCGTTTGTGTGAGTGAGTGTGTGCCCAGCGATGGATTGGCGCCCTGTCCTGGGTCTATCTGCCCAGCGCCCGAGACGTTCTCCCCTGGATGGGCATGGGGAACCCCACCGCGACCCTGATAGAGGATAAGCGGGAGATAATGAATGAATAAATGAATAAATTCTACTCCCCGTACAAATGTAGTTCAAGAATTGCAGACTGTCGTCTATCGGTTTCTCTACAATCTTTTATAGTCACCTTTACTCTGTTCTATGTCATTTACAGATGGACTTTGGTCTGTAATTGGAGAATGGTTTTCTATGTATGGTTAGTGGAGCCAAACAAACCAAAGGTTAGTGAGGAATCATGGAGCTGGGTCTAATACACTGGATAGTGAGTGCATGTGTTTGTAGATAGATTTTAATGAATTGTAAACATAACATTTTAAATCAGATCATAAACCAGATCAACTCGGTCAGTCATAGGAGATGTGTCACACGAACGTCATGGCTATGTATGTTGTGTTGTAAATGACCATTAAGCTATCATGACCTTTAATATTTACAATAAGTCTATCAGCCAGTTATTTATTAGGACCGCTGCGAATATGTACACTAAAAGTGTTCTAAACAATTATAATATTTAGTTAATTATAATAAAGAAATAACTTTATATAACACATCACAGGGTAATTGATACACTCATTTTTTATGAGGCCACATGACCATATTTAAAGCAGGGTCACTTTGTTCCTGGATTTGCATGTTGCTTATTTCAATTATTCAATGTCAGAGGAACACAGACTGCAAAGTCAAACACAGAACACGGAGAAAGATGCAGGCTGTACATGTCGTCCTCCTCCTGGCAGCTCTAACAGGACCTGCTACTTCTCTTTTCAAACTCTTACCTGGGATGATGCCCAGTCCTACTGCAGAACCAACTACGTAGATCTTGCGACCATTGACTTGTCTGATGAATTCGACAGGTTTATGACCGCACAGAACAAATTCTATAACAACGCCAACTGGATCGGGCTCCACAGAAGTGGTAATCAGGTAAAATACACTCAGTGGTCTGATGGTACAGCATTTCACAACGGCTCTTCCACCTACCAGCCTACAGAAAATGACCAGTGTGTTTATGTAAACTATTATTATGCCTTTGAAATTGACTGTTCACAACAACTAACCTTCTTCTGCTACAAATGGAAGCCTACAATGATCATACTGCAGGAGCCAAAGACCTGGGAGGATGCCCTGAACCACTGCCGAACCAACTACACCGACCTGTTGAGCCTGACCACCATATTAGACATGTTTGTGATCAACAACAAAAGTTTGAACTTTCTGACACCACATTTTTGGATTGGTCTGCACTTCTTGGATGGAGAATGGTTATGGTCGAACAATCGTACTCTGGGGCGATGGGTTCCACAGTCTTCGTGCCCTGCCTCACCTTTTCATTGTGGAGCAAAAGCAACTTCTGTTACAATCTTAGAAAACATGGACTGTGAGGAGAAATTTAACTTTATCTGTTATGAATAATGTGGTAATTTACTTAAATGTTTTAATTTTCAAATCATAATGTTAACACAGACTACTTTAATTTTATTTTTTAATATACTGTACTATATATAAATAGCAATATCAATCTTATTTCACCAGTAAATATACATAAAATGCCAGTGAAATAAGGTTTTAAAATTAAAAGTTGAAAAAAAATAATATTTTAAAGGTTTTTTGCGAGATATAAAATTTTTACTTTGCATTTCTGCTTCTAACATCTAAATTAAATGTAGGCCTTTATTTAAGAAAACTGTTTTATTAACATAAACTGGACTCTAGTATAAATGAACACAACATAATTGCTATTTAGTTTGTATTTCCATCTGTCATTTACTATATATATATATATATATATATATATATATATATATATATATATATATATATATATATATATAAATATAATGTTTTTTTTTTATTCATATATATGTATATCAGAAATCTTAAGGAAAAAATGTCACTGTTTTAAATGTTTCCTACAGAAGATGTGTTCCATTACTACTACTATCTAACTCACAAAAATATACTTATATTATTAGTGTTCTCAAAACTCCATTAATAAAATGTTTATCATTATTCAACTGTTTGTTTTTTATATATATTACTTTTGTCTTATGTTTGCATGCACAGTCTTGCTGACGTAGGTAAAAATGACACATGCAAATTGCGTAATAAATACTAACTGAGATAAACTGAGAGAAGAATCTGATATGACTTAATAAACTTAATACATAAACATATAATACTCCCAATAGCCTTGTATGAGCAGATTAATGGACATTTTGATTCTTTAAGATTCTTCCTTGAACCAAAAGACAAGAAAGTCTGTTCAGAACTGAGACCTAAATATGAATGTCCTGCTGACACGAAAAAAATGTGAAACTAATGCTTATAAATATTTAAATTCCTAAATAAAATGTCTATATTTATTTGTGTTCAGTTTCTTGTACAAGTTTGACGTTCAGGTTTCTTATTTTTATATAAATTCCCCCTCAATGTTTCTCCATCATTCCCATTGAATAAAGTACACAATAAAGCAGTGTTTCTGCAGGACTACACTCAGTGTTAACAAAATCAAACAAAAAGGAAACAACTGATTAGGTATTTTATCTAGTGAGTAAAAACCTGTATAGTTCTTTGACTCAATAGGTGGCGCCCTTAGATGTAAAATCAATAAGAATATCCCACCTTGTGCGGCGCAGTTTGGGGTTTGCATCCTCTCATCCGTCCTCAGGGCTCACAGCAGGACGCTGCCTACAAGATGCAGGGGCTGGACATTTTTTGTCCTTGTGTCTTGTTTGTTTGTAATGTTTTAATAAGAAAGTCCAGCAGCTCCGTCTGAGCCACTGCATCCAGTTCACACTAACACAACAAAAATCAACCACCCAAAGAAACCTCTGCTCTCAACTTATAAACTTCAGTCTGTAATAGCAGAACCACAGAGTTCGATAGTGTTACGTATTTCGGTGGAAAGATCGAGTTGAAGGCAATAATGGAACTAATTAATCAATTAACAACAATCAGCTGGACCGAATCAAAATTAAACTAATGAACAGGACCGAAACAGGCAGAACCCGGACGCCAGAAGGGGGCGATAAGGGGAATATTGGACAATTAGTGGTTATTTACTGTATATGTTAAAAAAAAAAAAAACTAGTGTTAATTCATTCATTTATTCATTCATTAATTTTTTTCCGCTTAATCTACAAGGGTCGCGTAGGAGTTAACGGGGGGGTGGGGGGGGTCCCATGTTTCATTTCCAGTTTCATTACATTAAATAATCAATAACATTAAAATAGAAAGACACAGTTATTAAGTTAAAATTCTTGTTTTATTATTGATACATTCTCACACACCTTTTTGGAAACCATTCATTATTAGCAAACGTTATTATTTATAGGCAGTGCCTATATATATTCATTCATTCATTATCACCCGCTTTATCCTCTATTAGGGTCGTGGTGGGGTTCCCCGTGCCCATCCAGGGAAGAACGTCTCTGGCACTGGGCAAATACACCCAGGACAGGGCGCCAATCCATCGCTGGGCACACACTCACTTACTTAAACACACTCTATATGGGGCAATTAGGAGAACTCAATTAACTTGATCCATGTTTTTGGACTGTGGGAGGAAACCGGAGAACCCGGAGGAAACCCACATGGACACGGGAAGAACATGGAAACTCCACCCAGATGAGGATTCGAACCAGGAAAAAAAAAAAATATATATATATATATATATATATATATATATATATAGAGAGAGAGAGAGAGAGAGAGAGAGAGAGAGAGAGAGAGAGAGAGAGAGAGAGAGAATGTTCTTGAGTCTTAAAGACAATTTTCTTAAATTTGTTAAATGTTTAAATGTTATTTGTAGTTTAATGCTTTAATTTTGGATTTTGCATATCATTAGCTTGGTCAGATTTTGCATAATGACGTGTCTTGTGTTTTTTTTTTTATCACATGCAAGAGAATGAGATGCTCAACATACCTACAACATACCTAGAGTGTAAGTCATTTAGTAGCAGTGTAAAATTCTACCAATTAAATACATGGAAATGTGTGGAAATTGTGTTTGTGTAAACGTGTATGTTTGTGCTTGTACTCAAACGATTTTCCCAAAGTGATTAACATTTATGCAAAATGTCTTTTAAATAATTACCAGCATACAAGAGCTACAGTGCAAAAAACGGTACAGTTAAAAAAAAGGTACAAAATTGGTTTACAGCAGTAGAAATGTCATGTTTTCACAAATCTCAGCACATTGGGATATTTTTAATTTGCATTCTTTTCTACTTATATCTCATCCATCCATTATCTTCCACTTTATCCTATATTAGGGTCGCGGGGGGGAGAACGTTTCAGGCACTGGGCAGATACACCCAGGACAGGGTGCCAATCCATCGCTGGGCACACACTCATGCACTCTATATGGGGCAATTTGGAGAAATCAATTGACTTGATCCATGTTTTTGGACTGTGGGAGGAAACCGGAGAACTCGGAGGAAACCCACGCAGACACGGGGAGGACATGGAAACTCCACCCAGATGGGGATTCGAACCGGGAATCCCTAGCGCTGAGGCGAACGTGCTAAACCACTAAGCCACCGTGCCACCTTCTTTTCTACTTATAGCAAAATATATTTCATTTTATATTTTATTTAACATCATTTTCACATCATTTACAAAATATCATTCCTCCATTAAACTATTGATTTTCCATTAAACCATTTTCTTAATTTGTAAAGCAGAAAATACAATGAAAGAACAAATACAAAAAAAAGAGGTATTGCTATGTAAATATGTTATTAGAACAAAAGGTTAACTGTTATTGACACAATTATATTAAAAGAGGCAACCCACCCATACACCCAAAGCATTTTTATTCATGTACAGTAGTTAACAGAAAAGATTAGTGTATTTAAATAATTATATTTAATGAATTAGTGGAAATAAATTAAATCGCCCTTAAAGTTCTTCATCCATTTCATCTCCACCTTCTTTCAGCCATAATTCCAGAAAGCATCGTTTCCTTTGGAGGTAAATCATTTGATTCAATACTGAATATTGATAAATATTCTAATAAAATTTATGATAAATTAGAAATATTTAGGACTGCATTTTCACTTACGGTTATCTAGTGAAGCTGGTTCACTGATTTAAGAACCTTTCTTGAAGCAGGTAAAGGACATTTTCTCTCTGCAGTCCCTGATTTGAAACATACCAGTCCCGACTTGAGCTGCACAGTGAAATGGCCAGGCAGGGCACGATGGAGGAGAGGTCAGTATTGCCAAAGTTTTGTTGCCTGTCCAGTACCATGAACCGTCCAAAAAATGCAGTGCGGTCCAAACAGAGTTTGTCTGACCGGTGCTGCTCATGGCGTAATTCAAATAGATATTCTGTTGTGGATCCTGTCCCATTAGGTCGGTGTAGTAGGTTCTGCAGTATTTCACAGTTTCATCCCAGGTCTTCAGCTCATGCACCACAATCAGCTGAGGTTCCCATATGTAGCAGAAGAACCCGAGAGTGTGGTTACAATAATAATCCTCCCATATGTTATTTTTCGTCAACACGCAATCTCGATTAGAAGGTGAAAAGGGATAAGTTGGTCTCCATTTAGTAAAATTTAGCAGCGTTCCGTCAGACCATTGTCTGTAGTTTACTATACCTGGCTGTTTGTTGAGGCCAATCCAGCTGTAATCAAGTAGCAATGGCGTGAAAGCAACGAACTTGTCGTATTCATCTTGAGAGGCAATCGACAACAGATCAAAATAATTCTGTCTGCAATAATTCCAAGCGTCAGGCCATGACATTGGTGTGCTGACATGAATGTTCTTTTTCCATAAGATCTGAGCAGTCACTGCACCAGCTACGGCCAACAAGAGCAGGACAGAGTGAACCGCCTTCATCTTTCACTGTGATGTGTTTATGGAGCTCTGAAGCTCTGAAGATTCGCTTTGCTTTGAAGATTAAGTAAACAGGAAGATGTAAAAACAGCCGGGCCCAGGTGATTTATAAATTTGTGTATTCCTAAAGCATGCAAAATTCAACCTAGCTCAAGTCACATCCTCGCCCAAAGGATAGGCACATCTTTATTTGAGAAACACCAAGCTTCGGAATAACAAGCTGTTTTAAAAAATTTTTTGGCTGTGATATGTGACCGAATTTAAATCCGGAACATTTGTACCTGCACTTATCCAAAAACAAGCACAGAAACAAGAACACAAAGACCCACAAATTACAATATAAAAAAACACCTTCTTCATTCTACAGCAAACACAAACAGTTACATCAGCAGGAAGGTTGGGAAATATGCTATCAGAATAGATTATATAGTCATTCATTCATTATCTCCCGCTTTATCCTGTATTAGGGTCGCGGTGGGGTTCCCCATGCCCATCCAGGGGAGAACGTTTCGGGCGCTGGGCAGATACACCCAGGACAGGACACCAATCCATCGCTGGGCACACACTCACTCACACAGACACACTCTATATGGGGCAATTTGGAGAAATCAATTGACTTGATCCATGTTTTTGGACTATGGGAGGAAACCGGAGAACCCGGAGGAAACCCACGGGGACACGGGGAGAATGGGGATTCGAACGGGAATCCCTAGTGCCGAGAGGAGAACATGCCGCCCAGATTATATAGTATTCTTTAAAAATCAGTGACATAGTTGTTGTAAACTGAACAAAGAACAAAGAAAAGCCAGTGTCCTTCGAGTCTGTCTGCTGCACCTCACATCTGTATCATGTCTGCCTTGAACTATAGTGTAAGGAACTATTTTCAGAAGATCTAGCCATTCTTTCCCTTTTATTATTATTCAGATCATGACAGTGAGGTACCTGCTCTGTGGTAGGGCCTGAGAACTACATCTGAGATTTAGGTTTTTTATTTGCAAACTTCTTTGGATACGTTCATCATTACCTAGGTAAACAGAAATAAAATAAAAAACTGATCCATCCATCCATGGTGGGCAATCATCTCATCGTTGCTCTGTTGAGGAAATCATCATTAATACATCTAATAATAAACCTAATGTTTAGCTTTATTTTCAGTTTTAAATATTCCTGAGGGCGGCACGGTGGCTTAGTGGTTTAGCATGTTCGCCTCTCAGCACTAGGGATTCCCGGTTCGAATCCCCATCTGGGTGGAGTTTCCATGTTCTCCCCGTGTCTGCGTGGGTTTCCTCCGGGTTCTCCGGTTTCCTCCCACAGTCCAAAAACATGGATCAAGTCAATTGATTTCTCCAAATTGCCCCATATAGAGTGCATGAGTGTGTGCCCAGCGATGGATTGGCGCCCTGTCCTGGGTGTATCTGCCCAGTGCCTGAAACGTTCTCCCCCCCGCGACCCTAATATAGGATAAAGTGGAAGATAATGGATGGATGAGATATAAGTAGAAAAGAATGCACAGTCCACAGTCCAAAAACATGGATCAAGTCAATTGAATTTTCCAAATTGTCCCATATAGAGTGTGTCTGTGTGAGTGAGTGTGTGCCCAGCGATGGATTGGCGCCCTGTCCTGGGTCTATCTGCCCAGCGCCCGAGATGTTCTCCCCTGGATGGGCATGGGAAACCCCACTGCGACCCTAATAGAGGATAAAGCGGAAGATAATGAATGAATGAATGAAATGAATGAAAATAACTTCCTGATTAGAATATGCAAACAAAGGGCACAGGACAGTGTGTTGAGTTTAGACCTGCTGTGGAAAGCTCAGGCCACTTTAATTTATTCATTATCTTCCGCTTTGTCCTATATTAGGGTTGCGGGGGGGTTCCCCATGCCCATCCAGGGGAGAACGTTTCGGGACAGGGAACCAATCTATCGCTGGGCACACACTCACACAGACACGCACACATACACACACTCTATATGGGGCAATTTGGAGAACTCAATTGACTTAAACCATGTTTTTGGACTGTGGGAGGAAACCGGAGAACCCGGAGGAAACCCATGCGGACACGGGGAGAACATGGAGACTCCACCCAGATGGGGATTCGAACCGGGAATCCCTAGTGCTGAGAGGAGAACGTGCTAAACCACTAAGCCACCGTGCTGCCCAGGCCAATTTATTTAACGATTTTTAAGATCAATCAATGTCACAGATCAATGATGTGTTTAGCTAATTTGAGCCTTTTCATGTTTTTATTACTGTTGTATTTTATTTACACATGCACATCATATAATTTAAACCTATTTCCGTCTGACTTGTTCGTAAATCAGATTAAACTTTATTACAAACCAGCTTGTTTTGGACTTCCATTCATCTTCATTTCGGTAAGAAGCTGATTTTAATCTAATTAGCTGCCCAAAACCATTATGTTGTCACATAAACACAGATCATTTAAAAACTGAAGCACAAACTGTGAAGCAGTTTATGAATTTAATGAGTTTTCATCTACAACACGGCTCACCGAGGCAGCTGACTTATCAAATAGTCATATAATATAAATAAGTACAGCGTATCAATAACTACCTCAGCACTGCTGTGTTAGCCTCTCATGTACCAGTCCAAAACAAACTCAAACCAGTCCAAAATAAAGTCATAATGCAGCTCAGAATAATCCACAATAATAATGCACTTGATTATAGAAGTTTAAAGTGCAGCTATGTGGTTACTGTGATGTGCTGTGGTTGTGAGTGATAGATATAAAAGCACCCTCAACCAGACGAGGCAGAATTAAGAACAAAAATATAAAACAAAGAATAAAAATTTTTCAATAATAATAAAGACACCTCGAAAAATTGAAGTAAATAAAATGAAGCTAAACACTTCTGAATGTTTGCAGCTCCTTTTACACTTTCCTTTGGGCGTGGCACCCCCATCTCCATAACCAAATATACCTCTGTCTGATACTGAAACCAATACTTCTGAACACATGCACAGCCATTCTACTTAAAATGAACATCAACCAAAAGAATAAACCAGCATGGGAGTGCAGCATTTGTTGTCTTACAAAAAGCTTTCCAAGATCTTGGTCATGAATTCTACACCATGGCTGCATGACTGTCAAATCTATGAAAAATGTATACCCTATACCCAAATGGTTTGTATGCTGCAATAACCACTGAGGGGTAAATGACCCAGATTTTGTACACTGGAGAGCTAGAAAGGCATCAGTAGCGATGGTGAAGAATGCAAAAATTCATTTATTCATTATCTCCCGCTTTATCCTCTATTAGGGTCGCGATGGGGTTCCCCATGCCCATCCAGGGGAGAACACCTCGGGCGCTGGACAGGGTGCCAACCCATCGCTGGGCACACACTCACTCACACAGACACACTCTATATGGGGCAATTTTGAGAATTCAATTGACTTGATCCATGTTTTTGGACTGTGGGAGGAAACCGGAGAACCCGGAGGAAACCCACGCGGACACGGGGAGAACATGGAAACTCCACCCAGATGGGGATTCGAACCGGTAATCTCTAGTGCTGAGAGGCGAACGTGCTAAGCCACTAAGCCACTGTGCCGTCAATGCAAATACATGTTACCTTATAATGCATCGTGGACAATTACATATTTGTTTAATTATATTGGCATTCACACACAATGTAAATGAAAAAGGGTTGGTTTCACAGAACTGTGCTGACTCCACTGAACGACACCTTAATATATAAACTACTGCTGATGCTAATGAACTCAACAGAAGGTTTATAAACCATTTTCTTGTTCCACAGTTCAACAAAAGGCATCTTAATTTTATATCACGCATTTGCAGAAGTACTGCTTTAGAAATGACCAAAGTTGGACTTTGGTTGGCAAACCTAAATGTTCTAAATCTTGAAGCTTTTTCAACAGGTGTATCTGAATCGGACACGTTTGCATTTGGCGGCATCTACTGGTCAAACTATATACTGCATCATTCAGCCCTTCGTTGCTAAAGATTCAAGATACCACTTTTCTTAAAACACAGCTTTAAAGAATCTCTGACACAGAACAGCAAACGTTCACCAAACTTATGAAGGGACATTAACAAGATTTTTAACAACAAAAATCCATGTAATCCTAATGAATTTTCTCTTTTTGTCATCTTTTTTATAAAAATAGAATAACAAATAGGCAATAAATACACACTCACACCAGAAATGAGGCAGGTGAAGCCAAATGTAGAACTAAAATCTACACAGTATCATTTATTGTATTTAGGAAAAGGTTGAAATAATATTTGCATGTGTGTGTGTGTGTGTGTGTGTGTGTGTGTGTGTGTGTGTGTGTGTGTGTGTGTGTGTGTGTGTGTGTGTGTGTGTGTGAGAGAGAGAGAGAGAGAGAGAGAGAGAGTTGAAATTCACATTTTTATATATGTATTCTTATAACCATTACACTTAAGATATGAATGAGTGATTCAGTTATATAGTTAAATATAATAAACACACAGTACATTACATTACATTTGGTCATTTTGCAGACACTTTTATCCAAAGTGACTTACAAGGTGAGCACAGGGTTATTCACAGCATCCCTGGAGCAATGAGGGTTAAGGGCCTTGCTCAAGGACCCACACTGGTAACTTCAGTGGACCTGGGATTATACATCTTAGGTACAGTACATTATATAATTGCAAATGACACATTACAGTGTGCAAATAATTTAATGTAAATAAATAAAGTCAACACAAAAAGAGTGCATTACAACTTGCAGTTTAATTTTAGGTCATTAGTCATATTCAAATTGAAATATTATAATAAGTCGGTTAAGATATGTTCTACATAACTATTCAGTATGAATTTAAGAGCTTTTTAATGTTCTGTAAATGTTTTTTTAAATATGTTTTTTCCTAAATGTTTAACTTAACAACAGTAAAATATTTGCATTACAATAAACATATGTTAATCTTTACGATGTCTTAACTTTTTCTTGTCATCTTTCTGCAGTATATTTCTCAACCTGTTAAGATATGAATTGCATTTAATTTAGATATGGCAGTAAACAGTCATTTAATACAGTAATATTTAAGTTATTTTATTTTAATTCCTTTACTTACTTTATTTCATTTCTTAATAAGGCTGATTTAGTTAATGGTGTATATCAGTGTAATTTAAACAGGTGAAGGTCATCTTCTCTCCACAATCTCTGATTTCAAACAAGTTCACTCCGACGTTTGCAACACACTGAAATGGCCGGGCCGGGCAGGAGAGGGGCGAGGACAAGCTCAGCAATCCATTGCTGCTTGTCGAAAACCATGAGCCATCCAGGAAGCGCAGAGCCGTCCAGGTGGATGGTGTTTGATCATCACTGCTCATGCTCTGGTTTAAATAGACGTCCTGCTGTGTGGTCAGACCCATGAGCTCAGTGTAGAAGGTTCTGCAGTATACCAAAGCTTCATCCCACGTTTTATTCTTCTGCACCACGATCAGCTGAGGTTCCCATGTGAAGCAGAAGAATGGCAGGATAGTGATACAATAAAAATCCTCCCATTGGTCATTCTGTCCATGGTTATTTAACACACAATCGCGTCCAGTGCTAGATGTTGGATAACCACCTCTCCACTTAGTAAAACTGTTTCCACTAAGTGGAGTTCCATCAGACCACTGTGTGTAGTAAGTCGCATTTGTTGGCTTGCTGAGTCCGATCCACTGGAAATTAAAATCAACTGCTTCACTAGCATCTTCAAACCGGTCATATTCATCATCAGAGGCAACTGATGCCAGATCCACATAATAATTTCTGCAATAGTTCCAAGCATCATACCATGTCATTTTTGTGCTTACATAAATATAACGTTTTGAAAAGAACTGATCATCATCATTTGCACCGACTCCAGCCAGCAAGAGCAGGACAGAGACAACCGCCTCCATCCCTCACTGTGGTGTGATTGTTTTCAGCTCTGAAGATTCCACCCAATTTAAATGTCTTGAGAAAAAACTAAGCAGAAAGATGCAAAACAACGCTGAATAACGATAAATGTTCTTGTTCGAAAGTGCAACCAGGCGCAACATGCAAAATGCAGCCTTGTAAAATGTTTCACTTTGTATGTTATATAAAGGAGAAAAAAAATCAGCAGGTGCAACATTAAAGCAAAAGCATCATTACTCAACAAGGCTGAATGATTATCGTATAAAGAAATGACATTCTAAATTCAGGCTAATGTCACTCCTCTGAATTATTTAAAACAGAATAAATAAATTAGGCGGCACGGTGGCTTAGTGGTTAGCACATTCGCCTCTCAGCGCTAGGGATTCCCGGTTCGAATCCCCATCTGGGTGGAGTTTCCATGTTCTCCCCGTGTCTGCGTGGGTTTCCTCCGGGTACTCCGGTTTCCTCCCACAGTCCAAAAACATGGATCAAGTTAATTGAATTCTCAAAATTGCCCAATTTAGAGTGTGTATGTGTGAGTGAGTGTGTGCCCAGCGATGGATTGGCGCCCTGTCCTGGGTCTGTCTGCCCGGCGCCCGAGACGTTCTCCCCTGGATGGGCATGGGGAAGCCCACCGCGACCCTAATAGAGAATAAGCGGAAGATAATGAATGAATGAATGAATAAATAAATTATTTATTCAGAGTAACCCAAGCATTTATTTTGTATTATTTATTTATATATTTATTAAACATATACATTAAAATAAAGATCATATATCATATATAGATCACAGTCTACACAGCTGAGTACATTCATTCATTCATTCATTATCTCCCGCTTATCCTCTATTAGGGTCGCGGTGGGGTTCCCCATGCCCATCCAGGGGAGAACGTCTCGGGCGCTGGGCAGATAGACCCAGGACAGGGCGCCAATCCATCGCTGGGCACACACTCACTCACACAGACACACTCTAAACGGGGCAATTTTGAGAATTCAATTAACTTGATCCATGTTTTTGGACTGTGGGAGGAAACCGGAGAACCCGGACCCCCCCCCCCCCCCCCCCCCCCCCCCCCCCCCCCCCCCCCCCCCCCCCCCCCCCCCCCCCCCCCCCCCCCCCCCCCCCCCCCCCCCCCCCCCCCCCCCCTGCAGACACAGGGAGAACATGGAAACTCCACCCAGATGGGGATTCGAACTGGGGATATTTTTTTTTTTTATTTCAAATATCAAAATGAATACAAAAACAAATAACATTCATGTTTTACATTGTATTCAAACATAAAACTGTAATTAATTCAATTTAAAATGTATGATAAAACAATCACAAGTATATTGAACGACTTTGATTTAATCACAAATAAAAACATTCTACATTTGGAAAGCATTTTTTTCTTTTTTTTTGCAAATTTTGCCTCTGGCTTTTGTTATTACTTACTTTCAGTTTAGTTGGTTCAGATTTTGTTTTTACTTCCGAAGCCTTACAGCTGATGTAAATTTCCAAATGACACAGATGTAAATGGACATATTTGTTCTCACGTGATGCTGATGTAAATGCACAAAATGAAGCTTTTGTAATGTAAATGTGAGGGGATATGTGATGCAGGTTTAAATTCAAACCTAAGTCAAGTATAATAGTACATATATCATACTGTATACTGTATATCAGTCTCATGGTTAAGGGTGCAAACAACAACAACAAACTCCACCGAATGGCCTTGACCAAGGACCTTAACTCCCAGTGTTCCACCACACCAGCCTTATTAACATCCATTGCATTACTTTTGCTATTAGATACCTTACGGTGTGTTGTGTTGCACTAAAATATCACTAATACTAATACTTAAAAACTCTAATAGCACAAAGAATAATATCAGATTTTCTTCGTTTTCTTTTTGGTGGACGGGGTTTTAAAGTATAGATTCAAAGATTCAGCTTTTAAAGCTTTTAGTGTCATATACACAGTAAAGAAACATGTTTCCCTGTGCAATGAAATTCTTACTTTGCCATCCGCCCTGGATGAGTAAGAAAAGTAAAAATAATAATGAAAATATAAATATAAAAAACACACACTCTTGTGAGGAAGAAAAAGAAAAAAAATATTTACATTATTTACAATTATTTATAATCATTATTTCCAATAAATAAAGGTCATTTTAACAATTAAATAAATCAAAATAATAAGAATACAATACAACTGAACTGTAATTAAAATAAATGATCATTATGATGGATTTTAAATGTTGGCCAATAACCTACATCCTTAAAGAATAGCCAAAATAAATTAAATATCATAGAACACAGTAGTCGAGGACAAAAAACAACGAATAAACAAATCAATAAAGATACAAATGAAATAGAACATCTCTGTTCATCAGACATCTCACTTGAATAGTCAAACCAAAGGGAGATTGCAACCAGAACAAGTGTGTGACAAAGTCAGGAAAGTGATGACTAAAAACAGGCACTAGGACATGAAAAGTTAAACCTAATCTTACTTTTAATTTGAAGTCACCAAAAGAACGTGACTGAACAGCGCCGTTCTAAAGCTCTGTGCATACGTTCTATTTGCATTGTTCTTTGGAAGGCGAGTCATGACAGAACGACCTGGTTTTGCATTTATTTGTATCCTCCTTTCTCCAATTTAGTATTTTAGTCACGCTCATACTGATGTGGAATTAAGCCTGTCTCACTCTTTAACAGATGTAATTGCTGCTGATAGAAGCCTTCAATTAGTCAGACATTTTGTCATGGACTAAACAGTGAACGTTCAAACAGCTTTCATATTCATACAACATGCACTGATGAAAGGGTGACATCTTAATATCATTAATGAACAAAGCTCTCAGACGATAGACACCCCAATTTACATAAGAGGGATAAAAGATCATGAGCAATGATGGAGCATGGCCAAAGATTTGTTTAAATTGTATTTAATTATCATTTTTATGTGTCAATAATACATTTCTTCTGAGGTCCTGAGGTCCTGAGGTCATATGGGGTGTTTCTTTGTAAAATCCTGTTTTCCATCCGCGTCTTTAGCCATCCTAATGGCTCATTGTTTCTTTAATTGTATTCATACATGTTGTTGCTAGTTGTTCTCTTGAAAAGTGAAGTCTCTACGAAGTCTCCTGCTTTTTATTTCTTTTTATGTCGTTCACAAGAATCAGAAGAATCACAAGAATCTGATACTTTTTTTCTTTTTTTTTTATTTATTAAAATCATTTCCAGTTTCTTTGTCATTTCTCTGTTGAGTGCTTGAATGTTTAGTAATTCCTGGCAGTCGGATCTTTCCTAGTTATTGATGGACCTATGTAGGGAAAAGATGTCCACCATGTCTACATTCAATATATATTTAAATCTAAATTTAAATTTGTGAAGTTGCTTACAGTCATGCATCCAGTGACTGAGACGTGCGTAAGCTTTCATTTTAATTTTAACCAGAGTTCTGTGATATTTCTGAATTGCTTCCGTACCAACCTGTCAAATAGGCTTCAGGTTATTTGGTCACTTAATGAAAGATCATACAGCGCTGACTCACTTGATTTTGCATTAATTTGTCTGCTACTCCCTTAAGATACTCAATGCCAGAGATGCTTGAGGCGCAGATGTCAAGCACATCACCGTGAGAGATGACGGCTCTTTACTCCATCCTCCTCTGGGCAGCTCTGATAGGAGCAGCAAGCTCTCTTTTCAACAGATCATACATTCATGTGAACAAGTTAATGACGTGGACTGATGCTCAAACATACTGCAGAAACAATTATGTGGATTTGATGACCATATTTTCACAGCAAGATTTCTGGAATTTTACTCAATATGGACAACAGTTTTTTAATTTGGCACCACACTGGACTGGACAGACACTGGAAAGCGATGGTTCATTGCAGTGGTCTGATGACAGCCCTTTGCGATTCCAATTATGGGGAGTAATTCCAGCTGCTTCAAACGGTCGGATTTGTCTGGCCAGATATAATTTAGGTGATTTTCGTTATGTTTCTTGTAATAATCTGTTTAGGTTTTTTTGTTATGAATGGAAGCCTCAGCCGATCGTGGTCCTGGAGATGAAGACCTGGGTGGAGGCACTGGACTACTGTAGAACCAACTACGCTGAACTTGTTAGCCTGCCTTATGATGTAGATCTATTCATGGCAAACAACAATAGCTTAGGAATTCAGACGTCAACGTTCTGGACCGGCCTGCGCTTTCTGAATGGAGACTGGTTCTTTTCAAACAACCAGACTCTGGGAAATGTGGCTAGGCTGCTTTCACTGCCACGCTGTCCACTGTGGCCTTTTCGTTGTGGAGCCCGAATAACTGATGCAGATGGTTGGGACTACAGAGACTGCAATGAGAAAATGAACTTCATCTGCTATAACAACACACAGTAACTACACCGTAACTCTGCTCTGCCTTTTTTTTTTCTTTCTTTAAATTGTACATTAAAAAAACATGCTAGTTATTATTTAAGAAAAAAATTTAAAGTTACTGTATTCAAACACATTTGAAACAGCAGGTTTCAAACCTTAAAACATTGGAACTTTAAACAGAAGTAATCATGTCATTACTGTATATGCAATGTTTTTAATTTACCCAAAGCCCAACAGTCTGTACGTATCATTATATGTGTGTGTGTGGTGGGGGGGGGGCTTTATTATAACTGATTATAACTTATAACTATAGCTTTAATTTAGCTTTACATCATTACTTTCAGATGTTTCAATACGTAGTTTAACTTTTGCATTGTTTTAATCTTTAATGTGCTATGTTTTAACATGTAAACAGATAATATTAATTACAGCCAATTATATTTGCATATTTAACAAACTTGTTTTAAAGGAGTACTGTTTTTTTAGTTTATTAGTAATGCACTCCATCATTTATACATTATATGTATTCATGATTATTTCTTTTCTTACAATTTCCATGTTATTGCACTCGTACCTTTGTTTATAGAGCGTCAACTTATCCACTGGCTGTTTTCTTCTTTTGCCTTTGTGAGCTGCAGGGCTGTATAGGAATTTGATGTATAACTGAAAGACAATTGATATAAATCTTCTCATGCCTCTCTGCATTGTTATGTATAATCTAAGTCTTGTTTTGATTTATTTTTTGTTTATTAATTCAATTTCTTTAAAGCTTCTTTGTATGAAACCTATACTGTAAAATGTTGCTCTATAAAGTAAAATTGAATTACACAATAAAGGCTGAAAAGGCTGTTTTTTTTTTTAATAATTATACACACAGATATAAATACCTGTATATACATACAGTATTTGAACAAAACTATTAATGAACATGTTTTAATTAGTTAATTTGGGTGTGCCACATGTACATCATCTGACCAAACAACTGTTTGCTTCTGTTCCAGCATAAATAAATAAATTCAGACCCTAAATTTCTAATGCATCACCAACTTAAATGTATTTTATCGAAAACACTAATTCAGGGATCATACATAAACAATATGGTACAAGTTTGGGCTGCAAACACAATCCACTATAGATTCATTCTGAGAATAAACATGGTGGAACTACACGAGTCAAATTACAGGTCAGTTCTGAAATCTCACACAGTTTGTATCGTTCATCGGAAAACGAGTCCGGTCATAACAACATGGTTTTGCATCCGTTCGTATTATTTTAACTTAGTTGGTTTAAGGAATTGTAAACAATGCTAATTAAAAATAACCTACAAGTTGTTATTATATTTACAAGCTTAAATCTTTAGATAAAAATTTGATTAATGTTTATTTTAAAGTCAGTCACTGTATGATTGTCAGACTTTGTCAAGCCATGTAATGATGAGACGCCTGGTTTTGCATTTGCCGGCTACTCCCTCAAGATAGATACACCTGCAGTGCACATCTTAAATACATCACACTAAAAGATGCAGGTTTTTTCTCCATCCTCTTCTGAGAAGCTCTGTCTGGACCAGCCATCTCTCTCTTCAACAGAAGCGAAATCATGGACTGAATCTTAAAAATACTGCAGAATCGATCATGTATATCTGATGTCTTCATGATAATCTCTTTTAAGAGTACAGGTACAGAACCAAACAGAACTTTCCACTGGGAGAACACTGAACATTTACACTGGAACGCAGTTTGAAGAAAGTCTAGTAAGATACATAATTTATTAATTTTTTATTAGCAACATTACGTATTTCTAAACCATTTTGGTAACTGCAGTAATCAGTTGATATTCTTCGGCTGCATGTAGAAGCCTTAGACGATCATGGTGCTTTAGATGCAGACCTGACTAAAGGCTTTGGAGCACTGTAGAACCAACTGCACTGCCTTAAATCATACATCAATGTTTTTAACAACAACAACAACAACAGCTTCGGGACATTACACATCCAGGTTTAGGACTAGCACATCTTGACTGGCTTTTAATCCTTTGCAAACCAATTTTTTTATGTTGTCAAATCCTGTTCAGTGTAACCTTTTTTATTGTGGAGCCCAAAAACCACATGCAAATAATTAGGAATAAAGAAATTACTAATTAAAACATATGCGTCGGTGTGTGGTGGAGACACAATGAGGACCGAGAACAGGATTTATCAAACAGAGGGACATGTTCTACTTACAAACTGCAGGTAATACAATACCACTGGCTAGTGGGTCTCCCTGTTGCTGCTGCAATCACTGCAGATAACCGTTGTCCTCCTGCCTCCATGGAGGGCTTCTCTCTGTCTGTGTGCAATTACTAAATTATATAACATTTTTAAAATGAAGTATTAGTGCATTAACATTCGCAGCAGTTTCATACTTACATAGAAAATTAATAAATGCATATGACATTAACACTCCTAACACTCATTAAAGGGATTTTTTTTTGTTAGTGTGGTTGTCATAGTGTTCGTCATAATGTCTTTCAGGGATGAGTCATATGGTTTTGCATTTTTCTCTTCCTCCCTCAACTTACATATTGGCAGCAGTAGATCCAGAGCAGATCCTAAGCTGATCTCAGTCGAAGATGGAGGCGCTTTACTTCATCCTTCTCTGTGCGGCTCTAACAGGAGCAGCCCGTTCTCTTTTCAGCAAAAGATTCATTCATTCGAGTCAGTCGCTGTCATGGACTACAGCTCAGACTTTTTGCAGAAAGAATTTTGTAGATCTAATGACCATGAATACAAAGCCGGAACTGGACATACTCTTAATCAACGGAAGTGATTATGTTTTAAAAGGAAAACACTGGATTGGACTTATGCTCACCAGTAATGGTATTCTTCAGTGGTCTGATAAAAGCCCCATCGAAATCGTATTCTGGGGACAAACCCCAAGTTATCCTGACAGCCAGCGGTGTCTAAGTGTACAGTATAATCTTTGGGACTTTTCTGACTGCGACACTCAGATGCATTTTTTTTGCTATAATTGGGAGCCTCAGCCGATCGTGGTGCTGGGGATGAAGACCTGGATGGAAGCTCTGCAGTACTGCCGGACCTACTACACCGACCTGATTAGCCTGACTAATAACACAGATCTGTTTGTGGCCAACAACAAGAGTTTGGGCATTCAGACACCGACATTCTGGACCGGTCTGCACCTTCTGACTGGATCCTGGTTCTTTTCCAACAATGAGAATCTGGGAAACATGGCGTACCTGTCCTCAAATTCTTCATGTCCACCATGGCATTTCCGTTGTGGAGCGAGAACCATTGATGCGGATGGATGGGAATACAGAGACTGCAAAGAGAAAATGAATTTTATGTGCTACAGTAAAACAGTAACTCCAATGCTGGTAGAACTACCTTAAAATTTACAAGTATATTTCAGTAAAAAATTTAATTTATTAATTACTTAAATTAGAAAATATTATTTAAGACAAAACTTAGGTTCATTGTTATCTCAAACAAAACTAAAATCGAATTAATGAAATCAAAAACAAATGTTACAACTTGTGAAATACTAAATATATGTATTTATATATATTTAGACTTTTTAGCTTATTATAAAAACACACAGCGTTATGGTCTTCCAGATGTTTAGATTTAAGCATACAAACTATAGATTGTTATGTTAGTTAAGTGACATATGAATGTTTTAAAGTAAAGGTTATTAAAACAAGTAAATTAAAACTATCACATGTCACATCTTGGATTATTTTAGAGCATTTACAATTACATTTGTGATGCATACATAGTTTCTTCTCTCTGATTACTCTGAATTGTCAATGAAAAGTCACAAATTTTTAATAAGACGCAAAGCTGCTGGCAAACTTTATTACTTTACTTAACCTCTTGTTATGCTAAAGGGTTCTAAAGGAAGTAGAGTTATGACAGGAGAACAAATATATATAAAGAGCTTGATCGGTTACATCATCACATCAACCTTTTACTGCTATTAAGCAACTCCTGGTCATTTACTAATTTCATAAAGTACTTATTTATTATATAATTCATTAGACTCTTAATTTATTGCATTTTATTTGCCTCGGATTGATTTTTGTTTATAACTTGTGTTTCATGTTTTATTTTAGTTTATTATCTGTATTTATGCAATTTCTGAAATTAAAGACTCATAAAAATGGTGTGAGTATAAATATAGTCATGTAGTGCTGATGAGCATCAGCTGCATCCTGGATCACCATCCAGGAGGGTCTTTTTGTCTTAAGCAGTTAATCTCCCGGCTTAAAAATGATTTGATGTTTCTTGTACAGTTTAACATAAAATGAATATTTTTTTAGACAAAATACTTAAACTATTAGAGATGTAAACTCTTCACACAAAAGATTATTTGTATGTTTTGGGGAGCGTCATGGTAATACGAGTAACACCTCTGTAAACCAAACGCCAAATAATGTAAGATAACGGTATAAAAAACGAGAAACAGGAGAACTCAATAAGCCCAGATTTAAATGCAGTAGGGAGTCACCCAATGCACCAGACGGGGAAATTAAATAGTCAAAGTAACCACAGTTCAAGTTTTAAACAGGTATTTAACAAAAACAAAAATATAATCTGTTTTTAAAAGAACAATTAATATTAATGCAGGTTAAACAACAGAGACTTGATTTAGGGTTAGTACAACTTCATTTTGCATCTGTCTGTACTCTTTTTCATAGAATTGTCATTAGGTTTTAGGACATGGCTGATGTTCATTTATATCCCAAGCCGCAGCAAAAATGTTCTACTCAATTTCAATTTATGTTATTATTAAAAATACTTTAGGAGCTGAGGTGGGATTACAAATGCGCTTAAAAACTTGGTGACTCATGAAATTCAACACTGTTCAGCACCATGAAATAAAATCAAAACTATATTTTGTGATATTGGAATTCTTCATTGCAGCTAAATACCTTAAACTTTGGGCCTTGAATTTGTACAGCTGTTTCAAACTCTAATCAGTTCAGTCATTTAAAATGCCAAAGAGACAAAATGTTATAACACAACCTCTATAAGAACATATATCATTGTAAAACATTAAGCGTGATTCAGAATGAGTCAAACTCGTTTTTGCATCTATTTGTTTCTGTGGTACATTGAGTTGTTCTTGCAACCACACCTATTAATTTGAAATCACAGTCAGTCTCAGTCTTTGGCACAATGACATCATACCATCATCTTAATATAAAAAAAATACCTTTTAGAAATTTTATATCCATCAGGGCACATGGTGTGTGCTTTCAGGACCTGGGTGACGTCATTATGTTCATTTTAAACAAGAATTTGTTTCAAGCAACATCTGAAAGATGAATGAATATGTGTTTCAGTTTATTTAATCTTATAAATAAAGATTACCACGACATTTGACATTTAACACTTACGATTTAGGACTTTGCCGAAGTTAATATACTCTTTACAACCCCCAAGAAGCGGCTCAAGATGTCTCAGCACCTTCACTTGGTTCGAGCATCAACACCGATGATTGTATTGAATTATTGTGTTTCAAAATTTAAAACAGATTTTAATATAGAACATCAATAATGATTTATTCTTACAAACGAATAGTTAATGTTTTTTTAAAAGCCGTCGTAATGTTCTTTTTAAAAAGGCCAGTCATTGACCATAGGTCACTTGGTTTTGCATTAATTTGTGTACTGCTTTTGCAAAGCACTTCATGTGGAAGTTGTTTCATGCAGAGGAACCTGCAGCACAGACCTTAAGCACATCACAATCCACGATGAAGGCTGTTTACTCCGTCCTCCTCTGTACTGCTCTGATACCTGCTGTTAGTTCTCTTTTCAGCAGAACATACATTCATGTGAAAGAGGCTGTGTCATGGACCGAAGCTCGAGAATACTGCAGAAACAATTATGTAGATCTGATGACTATACAGTACCAGATGGAAATGGAACAGTTTTTAGATTATGGTGATTATTACATTTCAATCGAACCACACTGGACCGGACTGATACATACAGATGATAGTGCTCTTCAGTGGTCTGATGAAAGCGCTTTGAAATACTTATTCTGGGGAAGCAACCCAGTCAATCTAAACACTCAGCTGTGTATGTATGTATATAGTTATGGATGGGACTTTTCTGACTGCGACACTCAGATGCATTTTTTTTGCTATAATTGGGAGCCTCAGCCGATCGTGGTGCTGGGGATGAAGACCTGGGTGGAAGCTCTGCAGTACTGCCGGACCTACTACACCGATCTGATTAGCCTGACTAATGACACAGATCTGTTTGTGGCCAACAACAAGAGCTTGGGCATTAAGACGTCGAGGTTCTGGACTGGTCTGCGCTTTCTGGCTGGCTCCTCGTTCTATGTGAACAATAGGAACCTGGGAAAAACTTCACCAAAGACTTCATGTCCAGTGTGGCCTTTCCGGTGTGGAGCCCGAATCACTGATGCCGATGGATGGGAATACAGAGACTGCAACGAGAAAATGAACTTTATGTGCTACAACGATACACAGTAACTTCACTGGTTGTAGCAGCACATTAATGTGGTGTCAACTGAAATTTTATTGATTAATTTATTTGAGTTCAACTTAAATGAGAAATTGCTAGATTTCATTAATCCAGGCTTATTGACTTTTAAATTGATTTCAGTCACAGACACAATAATGCCAATTGTTGCCTTTATATGTGTAAAAATATATTTTTTTGAAGTAAATTATTATCAGTTGTCACATATATTTAGATTTTTATATTATATTTACATATATTCATACATTTAAAAACTCAAACAAAGAGAATCATACAGCTTGTAAAGTGAGATGTAATTTTTTTCTATTTCAAAGACTGCAGCTCTTATTTACCTTTCATAATCCTGCATTACTGCAATCCCACTATTGTCCATGAAGAGTCGCAATTTAACAACGAGTCTGCCTTCTCAGGGGTTTGAATAGTTAACGATGCTCACTAATTCAAATACAAAATAGATATAAAGCCTGGTTTTCTTGTAGAGGATCATCTGAAGCATGTGTGTGTGTGTGTGTGTGTGTGATTTGTGTATATGGTATGTGTATATACAAACTTTATGAAATGATTAATATAAGTGTGCTATTTTAATAAATTGGTTGTGTGTTAAGTTGGAATGTTAAATTTTGTGTTAACATTAATTAGATGTTACAGATATGTCATCAACTTTACTTTCCTTTAATAAATAAATAGATAAATTTCTCTATTATATGGTAATATATTGATTTCAGGAATACCCATCCTGCTGTATATAAATATATTCATTCATTATCTCCCGCTTATCCTCTATTAGGGTCGCGGTGGGGTTCCCCATGCCCATCCAGGGGAGAACGTCTCGGGCGCTGGGCAGACAGACCCAGGACAGGACGCCAATCCATCGCTGGGCACACACTCACTCACACAGACACACTCTATAGGGGGCAATTTTGAGAATTCAATTAACGTGTTCCATGTTTTTGGACTGTGGGAGGAAACCGGAGAACCCGGAGGAAACCCACGCAGACACGGAGAGAACATGGAAACTCCACCCAGATGGGGATTCGAACCGGGAATCCCTAGCGCTGAGAGGCGAACGTGCTAACCACTAAGCCACCGTGCCGCCCTATATAAATATAAATTTTATTTTTTCATTTGGTGAATTACATTCGTTGAACCATTGCTTTGATTTGTTGATACTGATTTTCTGTGTTTATTTAATGTCTTGTTTTAATTCAGTAAATCCTTAAATAAAAGCTTTATTTCTGTGAAGCTGCTCTCTGTGACAATTATATTGGGGAAGTTACTAAAGCAATATAATTAAATTGAATTAGATAACAAAATCATTCACTTTGGTGGTTACGTAGCTGTGTTTTGTATCTATAGTCATATAACATCAGCTTTAAATTAACATCAACATTGAACATTAGCAGCTGGGGTGAGAAGAGGCTCCCCCTGGTGTCTCAGCTGCTTGATATCTTGATCAGTTAGTTTGCATATTTCTTATTTTAATAAACCTTTCAAACATGTATTTGTCTCTTGTGGTTTTCTGTTTTATGCACAACAAGTATATACTTGAGCTTAGTTGTATATTCCGAACTTTATTCTTAAGAATTCTGATCTACAGCATTCAGGGCTAAAGATTACAGTCTGAGGTCACAGTATAATTTGAATAGTCTATGTCAAAAGAATAATAAAGAATGTCAGCAGGTTTTGCATTTATTTGTCTGTTGCTCCCTCAAGTTTCTTTATGCCAAAGGTGTTGGCATTTCAGATTTCAAGCTCATCACAGTGAGAGATGAAGGCTGTTTACTCCGTCCTCCTCTGGGCATCTCTGATCGGAGCGGCGAGCTCTCTTTTCAGCAGATCATACATTCATGTGGATAAGCTAATGACATGGACTGATGCTCAAGCATACTGCAGAAACAACCACGTGGATTTGATGACAATATTTTTACAGCAGGAATATTCCAAATTTTTTCAGAGTGCATATAAGTACTATGATATCGGAAAGCACTGGACTGGACTGACTCTGGAAAACGATGGTTCACTTCAGTGGTCGGATGGCAGCCCTCTGAAATTCGTTTTTTGGGGAAGCACTCAGAATTATCAGAACACACAACGTTGCCTGTCTCTATTTGCAGATCTTATATATTATTCTCAGTACGACTGGCGATATGACTGGCAATTTGATTACTGCACAAATAAACAGAGGTTCTTCTGCTACAAGTGGGAGCCTGAGCCGATCGTGGTGCTGGAGGTGATGACCTGGTTGGAGGCACTGGACTACTGCAGAAGCAACCACAAAGACCTCATTAGCCTGCCTTATGCTGTAGATCTATTTGTTGTCAACAACATGAGCTTGGGAATTCAGACACCAAAGTTCTGGACTGGTCTGCGCTTCCTTGATGGCTCCTGGTTCTTCACTAATAAAGAGAATCTGGGAAATGTGGCCAACCTGCCCTCACTGCCACAGTGTCCTCGGTGGCCCCTTCGTTGTGGGGCCAGAATAACTGATGCAAATGGTTGGGAATACAGAGACTGCAACGAGAAAATGAATTTCATCTGCTATTAAAACACACAGTAACGCTGCTGTTTCATGTGGGGCCTGCTCTTCTTTTTAAAAACGTGTCTTTTTATGATTGATCAAGTAAAATGAGTTATTTATTTATTATATCACAGTAAAAAAAAGGGAAATTGCCTTTTGCGATTCGAGCATTTAAAAAGGAATAACAAAGACAGATGGCTTGTAAATGAGTCCCTGTGTAGCAAGACACTGCCCTTTAAATAAATGCATGTTCATTTGCAATAGAAAGTAGCAAAGCAGAAAGAAAATAGTTAGAAATTGCAGGAACTGGCTTGTGGAGTTTAAACTTAAATTCATTTAATTCCAATGTAAAAGTAAAAAAAAAAATTTTTAATAAATTAACATCCAACTGAAAACAAAAAAAGGCAACACTGTTGAAATTTAAAGCCAACACTTCTAAGATTCTACAACCTTTAATTTACATGTTTCTGCAAATATTATATTTTTTCTTGTATTTCATTATAGTTAATAGTCATATTAATAGTTCTATTAAAGTAGGATTTTCATGTCAGTGATTTAAAAGTAACTTATTTTTAACACACTCCTGATTGTATCACAAACTTGAACATGCTTGGTTATAAATTTTGTTTAATTTATTTATATTTCTGCTTATTTAGACTTTCTTTCCATAAATTACTATATTCCTACTGCATTATATAGTAAACACTGTTCAGTTAGATATTTTCTTAAGAATGTAAGCTTTTTATTTGAATTTTATTTCTTTATATTTGTGGTTCTTCAGCAGATAGGAGAACACCTACGGGATCACATCATTCTCCCATACACTTTGGCCTGAATTTATTTTTAAGTTGACAGGTCAAGCCTCAATACCCATCCCCCCCCTACCGCATATAAAAATATGGTACCTACTGTTCTACACTTTGCTTAATTTTATTAGAATTGCTTATATATATGAAATCTTAGAATAGTTTAGATTAGATTAAACACATGCACAAGTACAAGGCATCAAAATATAATTTAGTATCTGACAAAAAGTGCAAAGTGGCAAGGGAAGAATGTGCAATAGACATAAGAATATAAACTGTGGCACATGTACATTATAAATATATATATATATATATATATATATATATATATATATATATATATATATATATATATATATATATATATATATTAGTTTGCTTCTTCTTAAAATGCCTGTCTTACACATTAAGAATGTCTGTACTTTATTATTTTCATTTCCCCCGTCACTGTAAGGGGTGTTCGACTCGATTTGTAAAGTTGCTTTATTAACAAACCTATCATGTTAATCATGCTGATGTAATTTAGTGGACAGTCTTTAGTCACAGTATGATTTGAATAGTCTCTGTAAGAAGACCACTGAAGAATGTTTGTTGGTTTTGCATTCATTTGTCTACTGCTTACCCAGCTACTTAATACCAGAAGTGCCTGCATTTCAGATTTCAAGCTCATTACAGTGAGAGATGAAGACTGTTTACTCCGTCCTCCTCTGGGCATCTCTGATCGGAGCGGCGAGCTCTCTTTTTAGCCGTAAATACATTCATGTGGATAAGTTAAGTTCATGGACTGATGCTCAAACATACTGCAGAAACAATTATGTGGATTTGATGACCATATTTCTACCGCAGGAATATTATAATTTTTATCAGAGTGCAATCAATTACTTCTCGCTGACGAAGCACTGGACGGGACTGACTTTGGAAACCGATGGTTCAGTCCAGTGGTCGGATGGCAGCCAACTGAGATTCGTTTTCTGGGAAAGCGCTCTGTATTATCCAAACACACAACGTTGTCTGTCTTTAGTCACAGAACGTATATATTATTCTCAGTACAACTGGCGATATTACTGGCAATTTGATGACTGCACAAATCAACAAAATTTCTTCTGCTACAAGTGGGAGCCTGAGCCGATCGTGGTGCTGGAGGTGATGACCTGGTTGGAGGCACTGGACTACTGCAGAAGCAACTACAAAGATCTCATTAGCCTGCCCTATGATGTAGATCTATTTGTCGTCAACAACATGAGCTTGGGCATTCAGACACCAAGGTTCTGGACTGGTCTGCGCTTCCTTGATGGCTCCTGGTTCTTTACTAATAAAGAGAATCTGGGAAATGTGGCCAACCTGCCCTCACTGCCACAGTGTCCTCGGTGGCCCCTTCGGTGTGGGGCCAGGATAACTGATGCAAATGGTTGGGAATACAGAGACTGCAACGAGAAAATGAATTTCATCTGCTATTAAAACACACAGTAACGCTGCTGTTTCATGTGGGGCCTGCTGTTCTTTTTAAAAACATGTGTCTTTTTATGATTGATCAAGTAAAATGAGTTATTTATTTATTATATCACAGTAAAAAAAAAGGGAAATTGCCTTTTGCGACTTGAGCATTTAAAAAGGAATAACAAAGACAGATGGCTTGTAAATGAGTCCCTGTGTAGCAAGACACTGCCCTTTAAATAAATGCATGTTCATTTGCAATAGAAAGTAGCAAAGCAGAAAGAAAATAGTTAGAAATTGCAGTAACTGGCTTGTGGAGTTTAAACTTAAATTCATTTAATTCCAATGTAAAAGTAAAAAAAAAAATTTTTAATAAATTAACATCCAACTAAAAACAGACCAAGGCAACACTGTTGAAGTTTAAAGCCAACACTTCTAAGATTCTACAACCTTTAATTTACATGTTTCTGCAAATATTATATTTTTTCTTGTATTTCATGTTAATAGTCATATCAATAGTTCTATTAAAGTAGGATTTTCATGCCTGTGATTTTTATTTCTTCATATGTGTGGTTCATCATCATCCTCCTTTTGGCCTGAACACTATATTTTGCAAAAAAAAAAATACTAATGTACAAGTGCTTTCAGGAATTAATTTTAAAAAAGAGTCTCAATTTCAGTCTGCTTCTATTTTAAAATGTCTATTTTGCACATGAAGAATCTCTGTACTTTATTATTTTTAATTCCCCCATCACTGTGAGGGGTGTCCATCTTGATCTGTAAGGTTTATTCATTGACAAAATCTATCATGTTAATCACTGATGTAATTTAAGGAAAAAAATTAATAAAATTTTAGACATTCATGAATGTATTTCTCTTTATTTGTGTTATTTTTTATTATCATTTCAGACAGAAATAAATTAAGACAATTCAGAGGATGTGGTCTTTAAAAGGAATTTAAAATAGAATCAAAGTGATTTTGAATTGTATTGTTTTCTGCTTTCAAGGTATTGCATTTAGATCAGACAGATCAATAAATCTATACTTTAGTGATTTTTAGAAATTGGGGGGGGGGGGGAAATAAATAAATAAATAATAATAATATATATATATATATATATATATATATATATATTCATTCATTCATTCATTCATTCATTCATTATCTCTCGCTTATCCTCTATTAGGGTCACGGTGGGGTTCCCCATGCCCATCCGGGGGAGAACATCTCGGGCGCTGGGCAGATAGACCCAGGACAGGGCGCCAATCCATCGCTGGGCACACACTCACTCACACAGACACAAACAACAAACGCACAGACACTCACACACACTCAAACAACAAATAACAGACACACATACAACAGTTTCACAATAAATATAAATATAAGTAATTTAATTGAATTTAATTATGAAAAATTCATGATGAATTTTAATGAATTTTTTTTTGTGACTTGATCCATATCTACACCTCAGCGCTTCATCTGCAGATATTAGCCCCTAAAGGTTAACAACATTGTCATTATGATAGTATGAACCAGTAGATGACTCTTTAGTTATTAATGTTTTTTCTTTTTGTCATTTGTTTTTTGCGCAGAATTTTCTTGTATCATTTTAATGCAACACTTTTTGCAGTCGTACAATTCTACAGCACGTTAAGACATCCCTTAAAAAACTGTACATCATTTCACCCAAACATCTTGACTTAAACAATTACAAAATTTGTTCGATCATCTTAACATACATTTTTTGCTTTTCATTCCTTTTTTAAATCCACTTATCTTAGTCAGTGTGTGCAAAGATTCATGGACATCCCAAATGAGGCCTCTGCAGTTATTAAGGCTCACACACTTCTAGGAAGTTTTTGTATAAGATTTTGAAGTATGTATTTAGAAAACTTGGTCCCTTCAACCTGAAAAAATATATTTTTATTTTTTTAATAAGCAGGGCCTAATTCCAAATTTCCATTCCATTCCAACAAAACAAATGTTGAGGTTATGATTCTGTTACATAACATAAAATGTGTCTACAGGGACACAACTAACATAATGATGGGATAGCCCATTGTACCAAGCGTTGCATACATTTTAATCAGGCTGTTAACTTTCAGTTTACTTTTTTGCATCACTTTTCTAACACGACAAAATATCCACAGCCTTCACAGTTATGAGAAACACCACCAGTTTTTCATTATTTTCTTAAACCCAAAAAAAAATTCAAATAAATAAAAATTCATAACAAACTAAATATTTGCGTGTTGTTAACACCGTAGTCTGATTCTGCTCCACCCTTCGTTAGCATGAGTCGATGGAAAGCAGATGGAAACCTCCAAGCAAACGTAGATGTAAAACTAAGCTCCATAGAGGTTGAGCTGTGTAATACACGTCACACTACAAGACCAGTTTTTATAAACATATAGTAAAATCAGAGGATCCAAAAAATGTATAGTATATATACTAAAGATACCAAACTACTCCTAAGTGCCAGTGTGTAAAAACCACTTGGTGTGTTTATACTACAATGACCTGTCCAGGGGATTTCCCTGACCTCTGTAAAAAAAAAAACTGGTAAAATTAAACCATGGTAATATTTATTGATGCTGGTGTTTAAAAAAGTTGATGTAAGAATATTCTGTTTGTATTTTTTATTTTCTCTTTTCTGTTTTAAATCCAGTAAAGAGCAGAGTGCCTGCATCATGGTTTCATTTCTGATTTTCTTTGCAAATGGCGTACATGCACCTGCCTGGTCAACCGTCAATGGGATGTAAAAGTAAACGTCATTCAGACCAGGCCGGCTTCATCCAATGCCTCATGGTTCAGGTCTGACGCTCACATGTCTAGGCACCCGTGAGGGCACTCTAAACAGTCCGTGGCTGCGCAGCCCCCTTCATACAAGGCTTGTATGTTTGTAAAGATTCATGTAGTGATAACTGTTGGACTTATTTGTTTTTGACATCTGCTATTTGGGATGCACACACACACAAACATAAATTTAAGTGCTTCTAAAATTTGCCAAGTTTTCAAATATTTTTTTCAGATAAACAATATTTAAACTTACTGACACTTACAAAATCAATAAAACATGTAACTTAAACTATTTAATTTTGCATGGGACTGTACAAGCGTAGTTAAAACCAGACCCCACCCAGAAGCAAATGTCAGCATGTAGGATGCAAATAAAACTCTTTCTCTTTTCTGTTCTAACTCGTTTTCTGTCTGTATCTGAAAAGCTACAAATAACAGTTATAATCTTCATTGTCATTATTATTATTAATAATAATAATACTTCTGTGGGGATCATATTCAACATTATGAAAGTGGCATTTCTTTCAATACAGTTTTCCAAAAAATATAAAATCAAATGCATGTAATAACCATCAATAAAATAAATAAAAATAATTATTTAGAATTCCATTTTTTTTGTCGAACTTCTTCAGGTTTTATTAAAATACTCACTTTTAACGATGATACAGTCAACTAAAAACATTTACAGAAACTATTAACATGTAAACTGTAATTTCAGCAGCCATAATAAAAGTCCTGGCATGCACAATCAGTAAGATTTTTACATATAAAACTTATTTTCAAGTTTAGTATTTATTCTGATTATTTTCATACTGCTAGTCCAGTGTTTTTTATCTAAAGATCGTCTATAGAATTATAGATTTAAAGATGTCATTTCATACAAATCACAGATTGATGCATTCAGAGGACGACGTTACACATTTAACTTGCTTCATTCGAAGTGCCATTTCAGCACAGCTGACAAAAATAACAATAAAAAACACATTTTTATACATAACAACAAACATAACATGAATTTCACTTCACTTGGGATGTTTCTAATGATTCACTTGGACACTATAAGATTTTTTTTAAAGTTTCCATTCATTACACAAAACACATTATATTTTTAAAGCTTCACATACATTTTGCTCTCACTGATTTAAAATAATGATCATCTGAAAATATGTCCATTTAAAAAGTAAAATTTTCCATTTCATTCTACATCAGGTCAGAGTTTCTTAAAGCGGGTCATGCAAGGGTTGATGAAGGAAAAGTTCTTGAACATGCTCTGATCCACACTGTTAATGAGGGTGCGGTCCGCACAGGAGAGGCGTGGTTTCTCATTTATGAACTCCTTATCAAAGTTACTGCAGTCATTCGGAGAGTTCTAGGTCAACAGACATAGACTGATTAAAATCACAAGGACCTTGTGAAAAGGCTTTTTGTTTTATTTAAGCATCTGCCAGAAGTTTCAGTTCACCTCTGATTTTTAAGCCAAAACTTCCTAACAAAAGCAATTTTAGGACCAACACAAGCATCCGTGTAACACAAGCATCCGTGGTTAAGATAATTAATTGTATTTCAGTAATTACTTTTTTTTTTCAAACATTTATTCTTTCATTCATTTATTATCTCCCGCTTATCCTCTATTAGGGTCGGGGGGGGGGGGTTCCCCATGCCCATCCAGGGGAGAACGTCTCAGGCGCTGGGCAGATAGACCCAGGACAGGGCGCCAATCCATCGCTGGGCACACACTCACTCACACAGACACACTCTATAGGGGGCAATTTTGAGAATTCAATTAACTTGATCCATGTTTTTGGACTGTAGGAGGAAACCGGAGAACCCGGAGGAAACCCATGCAGACACGGGGAGAACATAGAAACTCCACCCAGATGGGGATTCCAACCGGAAATCCCTAGCGCTGAGAGGAGAACGTGCTAAACCACTAAGCCACCGTGCCGCCCTTTTTCAAACATATCTGTTAAATTTCTCTTAACACACACGTCATTTCAATTTTCATATATCTTTTTTTTAATCTTTAGATTTCATCAACAGTCTAATCACAAACATACACCCAGCACACCATTCCCCAAACCAGCCACCCTCCCTCATCTGTAAGAGGGCACAAATTGGCTCTGAATTAATAGGATGCTTCACAGGTGAGGGCAGTTTGTCTAATCACACTGTGGAACTATGGGAAATGGAGTTCCCGTTAAAAAAGGAGCTCTCCATACAGTGAGCACACTATTGCCTCCTGCAGGCTGAAATGAGTAAACCTTTATTAACGAGCCCACAAAGTGCAACCAGGGAGAGTGGAGAGTGTGCATGCATCTGCCTCCTACTGACCAACATGGGCATGACATGGAGAACCAAACTGTTGTATGGCTGTAGTTTGCTCGAGTGTGCACTGACTGCACTGTTCTTTAGAATGATTTATCACAAGTTATTCTTGTATACATATAACAGATATTTTAAAGTTGATTTAATCACTTGAATTTTAACTTTAATGTGGATACACACTGAACCTAACTCTAAAAAAAAAAAACTCTAATTTGCACACACAAGGTAAAAACAAAACAAAACAAAACAAGAAGGACGGGCTTATGTAAAAAGGTGAATTATATATTGTATTATGAAAATAATAAATAAAATCATACCACTGTTGGCTTGAAGGGTGGTTCCACCTGTCGCCTCTCCAGAGCGTTCCAGTCTGTGTCTTTGAAAAATGAATGCTGCCGAATGTTGCCTTTAATTCCAAGCCTGCGCTCCGGCTCCCGCACGAACAGCTGCAACCAACGAAATAGATCCTTTACCAGAGTCCTGTGACTTTACTTTCATTAATCACAACAGTGAGTCACAGTGAGTGTGTGGTTACGTTAGTTAACATTGGGTTGCAGGTTACACACAGAGGAGTGATTAAACCTTGTATAAACCCATATTTGTTTTTAAAAAGCACATACATGCATGTTAAGCAAAAGTACAGCAATATTGTTATCAAGGTACATTTACATTTGGTCATTTATTGGACGCTTTTATCCAAAGCGACTTACAAGGTGAGCACAGGGTTCATCACAACATCCCTGGAGCAATGAGGGTTAAGGACAAGGACCCACATTGGACCTGGGATTTGAACCCACAACCTTCAGATTGATAACCCAATGCTCCAACCACTAAGCTACCGCGGACGTCATTTCTGAATTCAAAGAATTTAAATTTAAAGAATTTAAAGTGATCTATTTGCCTATTGTTCTCACAAACACTGACCAGATCAGTGGACAGCCCTCTACACGGCGAACGGGGAGCATTTAGGGTTAATAGTACTTGATGGGGCGGCACGGTGGCTTAGTGGTTAGCACGTTCGCCTCTCAGCGCTAGGGATTCCCGGTTCGAATCCCCATCTGGGTGGAGTTTCCATGTTCTCCCCGTGTCTGCGTGGGTTTCCTCCGGGTTCTCCGGTTTCCTCCCACAGTCCAAAAACATGGAACAAGTTAATTGAATTCTCAAAAATTGCCCGCTATAGAGTGTGTCTGTGTGAGTGAGTGTGTGCCCAGCGATGGATTGGCGCCCTGTCCTGGGTGTATCTGCCCAGCGCCCGAGATGTTCTCCCCTGGATGGGCATGGGGAACCCCACCGCGACCCTAATAGAGGATAAGCGGGAGATAATGAATGAATGAGTACTTGATGGGAGCGGGTTAAATAGTTAATGCCGGTCTCATTTAACAGTTAATGCTATACCAATATAAATTACAGAAAAGTGAAATATATTATGTTTTGATTTGAAGTTTGAAGTTTGGTGATTGAATACCTTGACTAAAATGTCTTGTGCGTCTCTGGGCAGCCAGCGTGGATAACATGGGTCATCTGTACGAATGGACTGGAACAGTTCCTCCTCATCATGCCCATGAAATGGTGACTGACCGATAAGCATTTCATACAGCAGAACCCCAAAAGACCACCAGTCTACTGATGCACCGTATTTCTGCCCAAGCAAAATCTGCCGATGGAGGAAAAAAAAGCAAACCTTCAACCCATCACAAAACCAAATTTTATTTAATCCCGCTGCCACAGCTGTATAAAATCAGTATGTGTCTAACTTTGTGGGAAAACAATGGGGAAGGCCTCTGGTTCAACATTCTGCATCCCAAATTTTAGGTTATAATATTAATCTCTGGTGCATCAGCTCTTTGCAACATCCCTCTGAAAATGGACCGGTCGAATACAAAGGCTGAATTCAACTAACGAATGACCTTTTCTGTGTAAAACATCAACCGACCGGAAAAAAACATGAAGTTAGTTCTGTTGAGCTGAGCCCATCGAGGCCCTTTGTTCGGAATGCATCGTGAATAGCAGCTTTTTGTTCATGCAGTCAGTCAGTTTTAGCGCCGCTCCCCAGGAGCTGCCAGGAAACACTCTGTGATCGATAATCATTTGTGTGAACAAAGAGCTTTACAAAATATCATACTTTTTAATCATCGAAATAAATAAAGCACTCGATGCTGCTCTAAACAGTAGGAGGCCAAGTAATAATTTACCTCTGGAGCAATGTAATCCGGCGTTCCACAGAAAGTGGAGGTCCTGGCTTCTCCCAGCATGTTCTCCTTACACATGCCAAAGTCAGCGATCTTTATATGGCCGTCGATGTCTAACAAAATATTATCCAACTTTAAATCCCTGTGGGTGCAAATACAGGCCAATGGTAACCTTTCACTGACTTGACATCAACCTCCAGCAGCAGTTCTGTGTTCGGATGTGGTTACCTGTACACAATGCCTTTGGAATGGAGAAACTGCAGGCCACAGATGATCTCAGCTGCATAGAATCTACATGTGAAATAAAGAGAGAATCAGTAGGTATAAAAAAGAGGAATAAATACTCTTTATTCACGTGTGGGAGAGTGCTGAGAGTGGGCAGCCTCACATGGAGCGTGGAAGGTCAAATCTGTGGCAGGACTGAATATGGAACATTAAATCCCCTCCGTTTAGATACTCCATCACGAAGAACAGGTTCTCCTACAATCAAAATCAAGGCAGCTTTATGGTTTGCTTATGGTTAGATGCTTGTGCATATGTTTTTTGAGTATCATTCACGTGCTGTACATTGTTCTGTATAAATAATGTGGACATTTGGATGTTGACGCCCGATCAATTGACACGCACCATGTATATGATAATATTGGCAGAATATAAATTTAAATGCATCAAGAACCATTACAGCTCATATTTAAAGTACAACAATATTTTTTGTCATGTTCTGTACATAAATTTAGAGAGCAAATAAATAAAACATAGGCTTTTGTAGTCGGAGAGCAAATAAGGAGGTGTTGGAGCGCCACCTGGAGACGATTTGTTCACATGCTCGGCCTTTTTCAAAGCATTTTGAAAAATGAGGACACTGGTGATACCTTTGTCTGAAAAGTGCAGTAGAGATGCGTGAGGAAGGGATGATCCCAGGCAAGAGACAGGACTCTCCGTTCAACCATAGTGCACTCCACATCATCATCCATCAGAACGACATCTTTTTTTAGTGCCTTCACCGCAAAGAACTTCCCAGTGGCTTTCAGCTCAGCAAGAAACACCTACACACACAAACACACACACACACACACACACACACACACACAGAAAATCATGCTATAGTTCTTCTGATTGTTTTTAATTGGCTGCACATACTACACAAGGTTTCACCCCACCTTCCCAAAGCTGCCCTTTCCCAGCATCTTTTGCAGGGTAAAGTCTTCAAGAGTAAATCTGTGAAATTCTTTGGGCTCTTTATGTGGAACTGCATACAGTGGCTCAGCGTCCTCACTGATACTCGTCCTGTGATTCTCTGGTACATCCCATGATACAGCTTGCTGATCTGAGGGTGGACATGGACACAAGTTATGTACAGTATTTATTTAATCAGTGCTTTTCTAATCTGCCAAATATATAAAAAACTAATGTCTGGCGTCCCGGCGGCACGGTGGCTTAGTGGTTCTCCTCTCAGCACTAGGGATTCCCGGTTCGAATCCCCATCTGGGTGGAGTTTCCATGTTCTCTCCGTATCCACGTGGGTTTCCTCCGGGATCTCCAGTTTCCTCCCACAGTCCAAAAACATTGATCAAGTCAATTGAGTTCTCCAAACTGCCCCATATAGAGTGTGTATGTGTGAGTGTCTGTGTGAGTGAGTGTGTGCCCAGCGATAGATTGGCGCCCTGTCCTGGATGTATCTGCCCAGCGCCCGAAACGTTCTCCCCTGGATGGGCATGGGGAACCCCACCGCGACCCTACTAGAGGATAAAGCGGGAGATAATGAATGAATGAAGTCAGTTGAGTTTTCCAAATTGCCCCATATAGTGTGTGTATGTGTGCGTGTCTGTGTGAGTGTGTGCCCAGCAATAGATTGGCGCCCTGTCCTGGGTGTATCTGCCCAGTGCCTGAAACGTTCTCCCCTATAGACCCTAATATATAGGACAAAGCGGAAGATAATGAATGAATGAATGAATAAATGTCTGGTGTCCCACCAGGCTGTAACCTGTGCCCAATTCAAGAGACAGCATATTGTTATGCATATCTACCACCAGAGGGAAACAGAGAAAACAATTTATACCTGAAGCTAGCTGCGTCAATTACCTGCACCCATTACTCAGCAATTAATTAGACACAGCAGTGATGGCCAGCAAAATAAATAATATACAGCATCAATTTTAAAGCATCTTATGCTTACAAAATAGTGACTTATTGTGTGTTCAGGAGTTTTACCTTTGCGTGCTGGCACTGGTACAGATGCTGGAGCAAGAGCTGTTTGTGAGTTCGCGTAACCTGAACATTCTCTGATCACGCCCGCTTGCCCAATGCCCACCGGCCCTTCACGCCCAGTGATATCATTTTCTTTGGAGCTTTTGGCCTGAAACATACAGATACTAAACTTTCACTTTGTTTCTCTGTCCTTACAAAAAGCACCAACATGTGGACAAAAATCACTGTTACACCAACGCATCACAGCTTTAATAACTAAGTATACAGTGTGCATGCTCTAGGATATAGAATGCATAATGAGTGAAGTAGGTTTACCTGCTGAGAGCTCCCGATCTTAGCCAAAGCTTCAGCCATCAGCTTCTGATTAACACCACAGAGGTTAGCAACTTTCTTCTGACACTTATGATGGACATTCATGCTACATTCTGCCCATAAATGACAGTAAACCATTAATAAAAAACACACAAACACACAGTTCCAACAATCGAGTTTTTGTTAAGAATTAAGAATGAAACATGTCGGTTCTTGTGTTTTTTTTTTTTTATTCTATTAATGTTTGAAGAATGAGATGAATTATACTAATGAAGACCAGTGTGTGATAATGATAATGAAAAATGTGGTTAACCTTTAAAAGCCAGAATAAAACTGGTCATTATTAATGATGTGGCCTTTAAGTTTCTTAGATATGATCATATCTCACCTTCACACTTGAGGCCCTGCCGTGCCAACCCCCAGAGCAGTGTACCACAGTGCTCGCAGAAGGTCGGACTCTTGTAATTATAAACTTTAAATCGATGGGGCATGTCGATCTTGAATCGCTCCTTATGGATCTGTAAGGTTTTCAAAGGGTTACAGTGAAGAGCGTGTGCTAAAAATCTGAACTGACAATAATGTGAGTGCTTATACAGTAAGTGCCTGTTGATTTAGGATACACACACACACACACACACACACACACACAGGTTGCGATTCACTGTTCATCCACACAGTGAGCACCTGCATATTACCATTTTCTCGCTAAGACAGCTGAATATAAGATGTCACTGTCAGATGTATTTCATATGCTTTTTTTTATAAACTCCAGACTGACTCGATTTAAATGTGTGAATAAAGTAGTGCTGACAAGCTGACAGTGGTTTGTTCTGAATTGCACCTTCTTCTAACGCCGATGTGTCAGATATAAACAGGATGTAAGTGTCTGTTGAAGTTACCATTGTCTCCTTGCTATTTATAGCCGACCCTGTACATTTGGCAATCACTTTGTCAATGCACTTCTTATGGATGGCTGCATTACATTCTGCACAAAAAAAAATACAAAATCAGTGCGTTAGAGATAAGATCACGTCTCTTGATACAAATCTCAAAGAAATAAAGAAACCGTGAAGGGGATGAAATGAGGGGACTTACGCCTGCACTGATATCCCTGTTTGTTCAGCCCCCTGATGAGAGAAGAAAGAGCGTGTGTCTGATCAGTGTCCACCTGCTTTGTATTACTGTTCTGCTTAGCTTTAGATTTACATTTCATACGTATATTTCTTGCTGATTTCTAGAGTGTAGCATGATAAGAAGATTTCTAAAAGCATGCAGATCCGTAGTATGTTCTCCCCATATCTGTGTAAGCCTCCCCCATGACATGTAATCAGGACAACTGAGAATGCTGCATGTTCTCTACAGGCTGCCCTGTGATGGACTCATTTCTCCCTCAATACGTGTAGAAAAAACACCACATGATGAATAAGTACATCTGCTTATACAAATTGGTATCTTCTTCTCTCTTTTTCAGACCAGTGAGATTGGTAATGGCCCCTTCAGCTCCCATAGTAATATATCTCAATTGTGTTGACTGTAACACCATCATACATCTATTAACAGCACTGGGATTATGTGGAGAGGGAAGTACTCTACATGCAAACGGTCTTACCAAACAAACTCTTTGCAGACCGAGCAAAAAGTGGGCTGAGGGAAAAAGGTGGCAGTAAACTCGTGGCACTTCACCGTATGTATTTTCGCCTGTTTAATTGCACCCCGCCTCTGATGCAGTTCAAACTTTCCCTCTCTCTCTTGCTCTGGCTCTGCATCTCCTTCACCATGGCCTGTGTCTAAAGAGAAATGCAGTGATGGCAACATTGTCTATTGAAATGCATTGATGTTTATGTATCTGTATGTATAAGTTCGTTTACGTCGGACTCACCTTTCCGTTCTAAAAAATAACGTGCTTCCATTAGCAGACGACCCTGTGGCTTTAGTTCTACCTAAATAAGGACGGTACCGCATTCAAAATAAGCTCATGATAGACATATTATTGAATATAAAATTTAAATATTAACACTGATGCATCTGACCTATTAATCATTTACTCATTTGAAAGCATCACCTGGACCTCCAGTTTGTCCCGCACTTACCCAGATCTCAAGTTTTCCATTTTCCTTCTTGCAGCGGGAAGCGAGTGTGTCCAGCTGCACGGTGGCCTCAGTCTTCAGCTCAGCCGTCCTGTCTTTAACCACAACGTGCATCACTCTTCCTTTATGGACATGAGCATCGAAGGTGCTGCTCCAGGGAGGGTACATGGTGGGTCGCTTTTGTTTATACACCTGGCCCTTTTCTGGAGAACACAAGCAGACAGATTTATCAAGTGGACTTTTTCAGCAAATACCCATTTACATTCGCTCCAGGAAAATAATACATAAAACTCAAAAACTCTACTGACCGTTTCTGTTTTCTCTGCCTTTATGTGAGTCTGTTATAGATAACTAACTACTAATCGTACTGATTCAGATGCCATTCACAAAACACTAATCAATGTGGAAGTGAACAGTATGACTTTCGCTTTGAAGAACTGAGTAAAGGGCATGTTTCCTCATGTTAAACTCACTTATTGACTAAAAATCACCTATTCACATTTGATTCATGCATTAATTGACAACTTTAATGTACAGACTCGGGACTTGTTTTACTGTTTTGTGAACAGCTTTAAACAGAAGCAAAGCAACACCGGCATTAAAGTAGGTGGAGTCTTACACACTTTAACAACAGATCACTAATCACTACTGTCGCTTATTTTTCACCCTCCAGAGTGAAGCAAAACAGTAAATGTGTTAAATAGTGTGTCTGGTGTTTGATTACTTGAATAATCTAATGTAATCTATCTATCTATCTATCTATCTATCTATCTATCTATCTATCTATCTATCTATCTATCTATCTATCTATCTATCTATCTATCTATCTATCTACCTATCTATCTCTCTCTCTCTCTCTCTCTCTCACACACACACACACACACACAGCTATGTTCTCTCTGTTGTAAATGCCATGTTATGGTTTGTGTTTGAAACAAAAGAGGACCTGAAAAGGCCTCATAGAGTCAATGCATTTTCACATTGTCTCACATTTATATAAAAATAATAGAAAAATAATAATTAATCCTTTTTAATTTAAAGTAATAAGGAATGAATGCACTAAATAAAAATCCAATGCTTTGAAATGAGCTTGTCAGGGTTTCAATGATTTAACTCAGAATTTAACATAATTGTATTCGGTACAGCACTGACATCCATCTTCTGTGAATTATTTTAAATGTTTTCTAAATGTATGAAATGCTAAGTAAAGTTAAATGCACCTGCACAATGTTTTTAATAAGCCTGAAATGGTAAACCAAAGCTGCCACAAAGCTGTACGCTGAAATAATGCAGAAGTGAGAAAAAATTATCTGAACGCACACTTATTAGCAGTTAACTGTGTTAATTAGAGAACCCACACTTTACATTAACTGACTAAGATATTTATGAGGTGTAATTTTGCACAAGACTGTGCAAATGCCACTGCATCCCATTCACAGTTGTGTACACCATTCTGTGTAATTGTTGGATTAAAATCAGTGAACTAATTAAAACAACAAATTAACTTGCGCTTAATGTGATTTGTTCTTTCTAAACCAAAGTTAGATCTACCGCGTTACCTGTTTCCACGGCCTCCTTCATATAGACGGCGCAGTATGGGTTGAGCACCTCCTCATAGTAAGCGAGTCCAGGGTCCATCTCGAAGCTGGAGAAGCCGATCCTCAAGAACGGAGACATGATTTCATGCACTCAGCTCTTCTTAACAGTATTAACCTCCAATATGGGTGAACTATAATACATTAAGTAGCTGGAGCGATAACGAGTCTGTCAGATGATCTCCACCATATCAGTGAAAAGCATCCCTGAGCTTTTGTAATACTGCAGGGCATTAACTGAAACCAAAGCCGCCTCAATACTGTAGCCCCCACAGCACGATGTGTAGGAGCATTGGATTATTAAAAAAAGTGTGTGTGTGTGTATCTGCAGGCTCAGAGAATTGACTTGGCACAGCGACCCTTTCACGAGTAACTCCTCTGCAGGAGTGGCATGGTGTGGAGGTGTATAAACACGTGAGGGAGAAGGAAAGGTCAGACTCTGATCCCTCTCTGTGCCCTCCTGTACTGGTTGGAGATCAATTGCTGAATGAATATGGAAGAGAGGATGCTGAAATGCACCGATGCTTTGCAGATCTGGACCAGCCGTTTATCTGCAGAGAGCAAAATACAGAAATAAATTACTCTGACGTCCAAATTCTTTAAAAGACTGCATAGCAGCTGGGATAGGCTCGATGTTTAGTTTACTAAACACACTGGTCATCAAGTAACCTGAAAAAGTAACCTGAGTCACTGCTTAAACCATCATTAGCTTACATTTTCTCTACAGTGATTGTGTTATACAGTTATAAACTCATTATAATATTATATATTATAAACTATGCTCTGCTCCTTAAAATATTGTGAGTTTTAATTATTGAGGTAGTTCCCTCTTACAAAAATTACTAACCAAGAGAAGTAATTAATCACTTTAATATGGCACAGTGTTTAATTATGTAAATAGCTGAAGAGGTTTGTGATGATGTTGATGTTCTAAGTTAACGTTGCTGTGTAAACAAATAAAAGCATCGCATTAAGTACAAAATATTAATGCATATAACAGGAAATACCATCCACACAGTTATTACAAAACAGTATTTTTTTTTTTCTCATACACACTCTCTTAAATCCAAAGAAGAATTCGAATCGTTTTTAGAAATACCACGAACGTTCACCACTGGGAACTAACACTTCCCACTTCTCACATAAATCAACCAAAGGCGCCCCGAGCACAAACTGGAACCTGACACAGACGAGTGGCTTCAGACGAAACAAAGAGAGAGCTAAAGGAACAGGATAAGAACCCAAAACAATTCACTCTAATGAATCTCCAGTGGACGGCATGCTGCGGTTTAAAGAGCTTACCTGCAATAGCTGCAAAGCTGCGGAGCGTTAAAGAGAACGTGAGCTGGAGACAGAAAGTTAGAGACAGGAGGGTGGGATGACTATTAATAGATGTGTAATTCAAAACTACCATTAGAACTGACCCAGTCGCAGCTGACTTCAGGTCGCTATTAGACAAGCATGCCGACCATAATACAAGTCCTTATCAACAGCAACAAAGTATGAAGACTTAAATGTTCTTATGAAGGCACCGCGTCTTATGTCTACAAACCATTTCTACTCTTTCCTGATTGGACAATCAGCAGTGGTCATGCAGAGGAGGACTTCCTGCCAGACGGATATGATACGTTATGGTTATGATTATAAGGTGTACAGATGATGCAATTATGCACAGAGGTCATTACATCATATCATGGAGGTTTATGAGAAGAGAACTAGCAGTACTGGGGCTTAAAACCATAAGTTTCTGGTCAATGCCTCAACCACTAGGCCTTTAAATAATGTCAGGCTTTTAAAAACCAGTTCATTTGGTTCGGGTCGAGCATCATATCGATTAAATACTCAAACTAGGAATTACACAGAGAATAAACTGGTGCGTCTCTGCAAATAAAACAGTTTGCCCATTTCAGGAATTAGTTAGGCCTTATTTATTTAATCATTTAGGTAAGTTATTAGAAGGTTATTCATTCATTCATTTATTATCTCCCGCTTATCCTCTATTAGGGTCGCGGTGGGGTTCCCCATGCCCATCCAGGGGAGAACGTCTCGGGCGCTGGGCAGATAGACCCAGGACAGGGCGCCAATCCATCGCTGGGCACACACTCACTCACACAGACACACTCTATAGGGGGCAATTTTGACCCCCCCCCCCCCCCCCCCCCCCCCCCCCCCCCCCCCCCCCCCCCCCCCCCCCCCCCCCCCCCCCCCCCCCCCCCCCCCCCCCCCCCCCCCCCCCCCCCCTTAGTAGGTTATTTTTAATATTTTTTTAATTTGGATAAAAGCGTGTGCTAAATGACTGAATATAAATGTGATAAACTGCCAAACTTTCCATTTGGCACAATGGAGACTTTAGTATATCAGAATATCAGAAGTGGCAGTGGATTTCTCAGAAACAAAGGCTTTCTGATAAAAGGTATCTAAAAGGACACACACATCTGAAAATATTCAAAAACAAAGGGCTGATACTGAAATCAGACAAATTTAAGGAACTGCAACTGACTCTTATATATCTGAATAACTCCTGCTTATTTTGACTGCCGGGTCACTTTGTGTGGCGTTTGCATGTTCTCCCTGTGTGTGAGTGGGCTTCCTCCTGGAGCTCCGATTACCTCCCACGGTCCAAAGACCTGAAGGTCAGGCGAACCCGAGATACAGGGTTACCTCTTTGTGTAGATGGGTTTATGTGTGTCTGTTCTACAACGAACGGGTGACCTGTACATGGTGTTCCCCCAGCTTCTGCTAAATGAGTACTGGGATAGGACCCGGCATCCAACCTTGAATCAGATAAGTGGCTTAAAATGTCAATGATCTTAATTTTGCTCTTTAGTGAAATATTAAAGTTAGCTCTTGCATTGGAATTATTATGCCTTTTGCATAAAAATTAAGATTTTAACATTCTGCTGCTACTGTGACTGTAAAAAAAAAGAACTCTCACTGTATAACACAAACTCAGGTCTATATATTTACTACACTGTTACAAATCATATATTATTATTTATTACTTATATATAATATATATTTATATGTATTATTATTTATTATTTTATTATTATTATTAGCATTAATAATATTACTACTTATTATTGTTATTGCTATTATTACTATAGTTATTATTATTATTATTATTATTATTATTATTATTATTAATATTGGCGGCCGAGGCAGCACAGTGGCTTAGTGGTTTAGCACGTTCGCCTCTCAGCGCTAGGGATTTCCGGTTCTAATCCCCATCTGGGTGGAGTTTCCATGTTCTCCCCGTGTCTGCATGGGTTTCCTCCAGGTTCTCCGGTTTCCTCCCACAGTCCAAAAACATGGATCAGGTCAATTAATTTCTCAAAATTGCCCCATATAGAGTGTGTCTGTGTGAGTGAGTGTGTGCCCAGCGATAGATTGGCGCCCTGTCCTGGGTCTATCTGCCCAGTGCCCGAGACGTTCTCCCCTGGATGGGCATGGGAAACCCCACCGCGACCCTAATAGAGGATAAAGCGGGAGATAATGAATGAATGAATTATTATTATTATCATTACTGTTACTATTTAAATCGCATTTACGTTGCCTTTCATTGTCACGACATAATCATAGTATTTAAACTTTTTTACTGTTGAATTCCGTTACATCACACTGCATTTCACTTTCTTGTTTTATGTCTAAATGTCGTAAATGTCTTGTAACCGTGGGACAGCGAGGAACGTAATTTCGATTACTTTGTATGTATAGAACATGTGAAGGAATTGACAATAAAGCCGACTTTGACTTTGGAAAGCTAAAGGTTGGGGGTATTTCTTTATATTTTATTTTATAAGTGCAAACACAACGCGGTGGCTTAGTGGTTGGCACGTTCGCCTCTCAGCGCTAGGGATTCCCGGTTCGAATCCCCATCTGGGTGGAGTTTCCATGTTCTCCCCGTGTCTGCGTGGGTTTCCTCCGGGTTCTCCGGTTTCCTCCCACAGTCCAAAAACATGGATCAAGTTAATTGAATTTTAAAAATTGCCCCGTTTAGAGTGTGTCTGTGTGAGTGAGTGTGCGCCCAGTGATGGATTGGTGCCCTGTCCTGGGTCTATCTGCCCAGCGAGACATTCTCCCCTGGATGGGCATGGGGAACCCCCCCGCGACCCTAATAGAGGATAAGTGGGAGATAATGAATGAATGATGAAGTGCAAACACTCAAGCGAACAAGTGCAAATGATGGATTTCTTTTGTGTCTTTGCAGCATTTTTCCTAAATTCAAGGGTCTTAATTTACAGTAGTATTTATATTCTTCTCCTACAAAAACTATAGAGGGCTGTCCATATAATTATGTGTATTCAAATGCATTTGGCATCACCAAAAGGGAAACACACCCACACACAAACACACACACACAGCACATGCTGTAAGCATGTTTATTTTAATAATCTTGACTTTATAATTCCTAGCAAAAAAAATGAATCTAACACTTTGAGACCATACCTCTCTCAGGCCTGCCACTTCCTGTCTTCATATGACAACTGAACCTGCACACTTCCTGTGCCAGAGGGGCGCTCAGTTTAAGAGTGATGTGGTAGGCAAAGCTGGCCAGAATGTTGCAGCATTATAATGAGGCCTCTCCTGCCCTTTTCGGTGCTGTGTTCAATATTTCATCACACGTCTGCAGGTGGCTGAAGGTCCAGGTCCAACGCACCAGTGAAGTTCAAATGTTCCAGTCGAGATCAAACACCAGCAAACACTTTCATCCACTCACACATTCACCCATCATACCCCCCTCCCCCCCCATGATTATTCACGTCACATGCTGTTTGTCACATGTTGAATCTCTACATTTACTTTAGCTTTTCGTTGGATTAGTTTAGTGCTTCGGATGGATCTGTTTCACTTCCACTCATCAGATTATTAAGTCCTAATTTAATATAACAAATTTTCTGAAGTTGGTTTATTTATTTAGCGTTTTATTTTTTCAGTAGTGCATCATCTCGAAGCAGCTTTGCAGTGTTTTGAACCTGAACTCCAAAAAGAACAAGTCCAAGTGACATTGGCAAGGAAAAAAACTTGGAACTTTTACAGAACATTATGGTTACTACAGACTTGCTTACGTAAAAAGTCTGTTACTTCACCTGTTAAACAATATTTACTAGATCAAAACTACTAACAGGTTAGTAGGTGATTCCGGCTGCAGCTACTAACTGAGCTACTGTTTCAGGTCATTATTTTGATTTAATTGTTTCCAGAGCGGGCGGCACGGTGGCTCAGTGGTTAGCACATTCGCCTCTCAGCGCTAGGGGTTCCCGGTTCGAATCCCCATCTGGGTGGAGTTTCCATGTTCTCCCCGTGTCTGCGTGGGTTTCCTCCGGGTTCTCCGGTTTCCTCCCACAGTCCAAAAACATGGAACAAGTTAATTGAATTCTCGAAAAATTGCCCCATATAGAGTGTGTCTGTGTGAGTGAGAGTGTGCCCAGCGATGGATTGGCGCCCTGTCCTAGGTCTGTCTGCCCAGCGCCCGAGACGTTCTCCCCTGGATGGGCATGGGGAACCCCACCGCGACCCTAGTAGAGGATAAGCGGAAGATAATGAATGAATGAATGTTTCCAGAGCTTTAAATCACTTGAACAATCAACTAACAAGCAATTAATCAATCTGGATTTCACGATTTGTGCAGCATTTCCTTTTTCCTTTTCCTTTTCTCTGAGCAACATTCTGAACATCTTTCATATTTAACAATCAAAGCAAGGCACCGACCACAGACCCGACGATATTCCACCAAAAGCAGGTTTACTTAACCTTTCTTTCATTTCGTAAAAATTAGTCATAAAAAAATCCCTTTGTGATTTAAACCTATACCCCTCAGCCCACTGATACATCTAAGCAAGTCCTCAGATGCACTGTGAAGCCTGTTTTATCTGACAATCTGAATAATATATATATATATATATTTTTTTTTTAAATTGCAAAGATGCATAAAGCAATAAATAAACAAATTGTAAGCAAAATTTTTAATCAAAAATTATAATTTAAGCAGAAGCTCGTGTGTCAGGAAAGTATGTCAGTGTTTAAAAAATAGAGTGGTTGGAAACCTGCTGTGTTTGATGAGCGAGTTGTTCCAGACTCAGCACTCATCACTAACTGAAATCACCAAGTCTCGACAGGAAAAACCTTTGTACCGCTCGGTGCCTTTTCTTTAATTTCTTGCTTCATCAAGCAAAATTTTTAAATATTTAAAGCAGTCAAGCACTTAAGATATCATTCAACATTCCACTTTCTTTCTGCCATCACAATAAATGAATGAAATAGACACTCTGGACACCAACTATAAATAATACATAATACTTTTTTAAACATTTTCCTGTTTTTCTATTTATTTAATATTGCTGTGGAATATTGTAGGTGTTTCTCTTCCACAGCCATAAAGATTAAAAGGTATAGTCTGTAGCTGAGACTATATCTCTGAGTACTATGGGATTCATAATGTGGTTATATGTGATGCAAAATGAATAAAATAGCAAAGGCAACCAAATGGCCAGGTTATTTAAAAACTAAAAATTTTGATTGATTCATTTTAATTATGAGTAAGTGCTGCACAACTGCAACGGTTGCAATAAAAATCCACAATTATTGCAAATTAAGCACGATCAACAGAACATTATTTTAATAGATCTGCTCCACAATCACAATGTTTTATTACAGATCTCACGCAAAATATAGAAATTTGGAATTTTAGAACCTATTATTTATCATAAAACACTTAACATCTTATGAATGAATGAATCTTGCATAATGCATTACTACTGTAGAGTTGTAATTGCATACACAGATAGCAAAAGAGGAACTAAATGTGAAGCTAAATGAAGCTAAATGTGTGTGTGTGTGTGTGTGTCCTTATGCAGGTTCACTTTTTGTGTGTATTTTTTTGTGTGTGTGTGTGTGTGTGGCAAGCAGACCATAAAGCTTAGAAACAGTAAAGCCTGATTAAAGCGAGCAGTGGTTGGTAACCATTAAGCCTGAGCTATATGTGGAAAATCAGGGATTAGGTTGCAAAACAAAACAATAACTTGCAGCATCAGGGGGTGAGCTGGGCTTTTAGGTCAGGCACACACTGCCCGATCATCCATGCTTTAAATGAATTCATGCAAGCACTTTGGATATTAGCATTTCATCACATCAAAATCAACCCCACATTGAGGGGAAGCAGACAATCTTCAGAGTATGAAATTTAGACTTTCGAGTTTATGTGGTTTGCAGTTTCCTGTAAGTTGCAGAAGAATTGCTGTTACATGTCGCCTACTCTTATTTGCCAAGTTTAGATTTAAGATTCGTATACATTCCTTAATTCACATATCATATATATATATATATATATATATATATATATATATATATATATATATATATATATCCCCCCCCCCCCCCCCCCCCCCCCCCCCCCCCCCCCCCCCCCCCCCCCCCCCCCCCCCCCCCCCCCCCCCCCCCCCCCCCCCCCCCCCCCCCCCCCCCCCGCTGTTAGAGAAGCGGTGAGAACTTTAGGTCCCCTTCAAATACAAGCAATTTAAACAGTGGCTGTCTATTAAATCCCATCTTTAAGGGATTTTACAGTGACTCACATTCTTCTTTCACACTCACTACATATAAAACCTATTCTATGTTGTTCTGCGTTTCTTTTTTGCTGTTGTAAATTCTGGCATCACACACATTTGCATTACTGGGCTTAAACATTGTGTTGCCAACTTGGGAGGATTTAATTAAAATGCCTTTGCATGCTGAAGTACAAACATTACTCTTGGCTGGAACAAAGTGGCCTCATTTAAAGCCTGGCCTGCAGAAGACGTGGCTTCCTTTGGTTAAATGTGTCAATGTTTTACTTTTGCCTTAATGGAATAGAAGTAAAGCTATAACACAATGAATTTGCATCTGAATGAATGATCTAAATGTAGATCACAAAATGAATTTAATTGTGATGATGATTTTCCTTTTTTCCTTTTATTGAAATATTAAAGCTACAGTAACTGTGCATTCGGATTTGCTGGAAATCTGGTTTCATGTTTGATCATTAGTTTTAAAGCCTGCGTTTGCATCTTGTCAATAGGAAAATTTGTCAACATATCATTTGACCAAAGGTGCCCAAACATTTGTATACGATTTTCCATAAGTGTGAGTGTTTAACTAGTGACCTACATTTATGGTTTCCACTTCCTTGTCCTAGTAGTACCTGTTCTACTTTCAATTCCTGTTAAAGTAGGTATGTGTTAAAGGTGATGAGGTGATGAAAGTCAAAAGCAAAATGAAAATGGGAAGAACAAAATCAAATCCCTCAACTCAAAAATGTTCAATAAAACATTAACTCCCACACTTAAAATAAGGAGGCATAAAGTCCAAGGAGTCACTAAAGAACTGAAATTTTGGACGAGTGGAGAGATTTATGCTGCTGCTCATGCTGGCAGGGGCAAAACAAAGGCATGCAGGAACTGGCATTTAAATTATGGGTAGCTCATTAAGAAGCTGGTACTGGACGTCTCAGTGCAGCCCTGGAGACGGCACCCCGGGGTGATTTAAAGTGCTAAGAGTGGACTGAGAGCAGTGGCCAGAGCTAAAAACAAATTTATAAAGTATGGTGCGATTTGATTTGGGGTTCCTGAACATTTCTGTTGTTGCGGAGTTCCTCATGTACAAGTAAACACAATGACACAGCTGAACTCAAATTATTAAAAAAAAACAAGTAAATAAGCATTAAACTCTTACTCTAATACAAACAATATAGTGCCATTTGAAATATTCATTTATCATAGTTATAATAACAGCAAATACAATTGCAAAATTGCTAGAAATGGTCTGAGTACAGTGGATGAGTTCCCTTTCTATGATCTACAGAAAAATAAATATATAGGAATTTGAATTGTAATTATTCACTTCAAGATGTACGAAAAAATAAGAGAAATAAGAGTAAACTGGCTTTGATTATCCAATTTAATAATAGACAACAGTAGAGAGTGATACTCTTTCTTGACAGCAGAGGGAGCCACGGTTAAATAAAGTTAACACGCAGACAAACAATGTATGACAAATGACTCAATAGCAACATCAGCCACCTGTACATGCAGAAACATCATCTGAGTTTAAATCCAAAATAAAACCCTCAGCTCTTACTGATATCCGTGAGGTACACTGCACATCATGTGCTGATGGGTGTGAAATTATTCTCTGCTTTACGTCCAAGAGTTCTTTGTGCACAAATGCAAACTTTTTTAATGTAATAAGATACTGTTGAATTAGAATAACAGAATCCCTTTAAATGAAACTGTTTGTATCTCTGCGGGCATTTTTCCTGAGAGAGGGACTGAGGCTTTGCAAGTGAGACCATTCCTTCACATTTTTACTTCTGTTGCCATGGAAACCATTGAGATGACTGCTGTCTGGGAGCATTTATCTCTCTCACACACATTCATATAGTCTTTGTCACTGAAAAGTTAATACTACACGATTAATATTTAATATTTTATTCGGCGGAGATGAAATAGTAAAGATGTGAGACAAATGAGAAATGCTGAGAATTCAGGACTCCTCTTTTTTTTCTCAGCCAGTGCTAAATTAAACAGACTAATTATCATGTCTCTTTTTATCATGTGCTTGTGCTTTAATCTTTTTTACTCGCTTATGGATTTATTTTTCTTATGTCTTAATATCCTTAATGGTCATACAGGTCACATCAAAGAAATACATATAAATTTTATATTTATAAAATATCTCATCATATATTTTCCTATTAAAGGCTCTTTGCTACAAATAAAAGGTTCTGGCTCAATAGAGGGATATGTATTAATTAGTATATCATATTTCAAATAAGCATTATTTTTTATTATTCCATTTACATCTAAACATTTTAGTTGCAATAACCACATAAATCATCAAGATCAATTCAACCACATATTAGTTACAAAATTACGTTCATTTTCTTTTCAATTAACATCAAATTTGCTATAAAAATAAAACCTAGTTCCTTGAAATCTAATGCCCTGACTTTATTCTGACAGTCTGTGCAATAAAGACACAATAAACACTATATATAGTGTGCAAATACCATCACACAGCAGTTAGAAACCAGCAGTCAACTTCAAATTCTTCAATTTCAGGGACCTTGATTAAGAAACACTTTGCTTGTGGGTCTGAGCTCCTCAGTGCTGGAATCAGCTTCTATTCTCATCTCTGCCTGAAGCTAAATACATGTAGAGGATTTTCCTAAGGGTTTTTTTCATTTGTTTTCTTTTTATTAAGGCTCATTTAAATAACAATAAGACATGATATTAATAGAGTTCAGAGCAACATCCAATTTGCATTGAAATAAATAAATTATAAATCTTTATTTTATACAAATAATTACAGCATTTAAAAATAAAAACAGCGATTTTATACTAAAACTAACCAGAAAGTGACATTTTTCTTATGTTTCTCGAAATACAAAAACAGTTTTAACTTTTTTCATGACCATGCTTATTATATATAAAAAAAAATTTGCAGGATCAGGGTGTGTCAGGTCTTTACGAAACATTCAATAATAATTCAAATAAAATATATACATGAATCTAAAATCATTTGGCCTCAGGGGTTTTAAAAAACACATTGCTGTGTGTCTTCAGCTGTCCACCTGGTAGTTTTCTTAAGAGCATTATAGAAATGAATGAATGCAGACCAGTCAGCCGAAGATGCTGGAGGTTTTGTTTTTCTATACAGGATGCACAGTTTAAACAAAACAACTCTTTCTATCCGGAAGGGTGAAAAAAAGAAGGTGGGTTGCACCTTTACTGCAATTAAAGAAGTTGTACTTTTTGTAAATTAAAACGCTATGACATCAAAAGTTATGGAAGCAGAGTTTTCAGGATGAGTCACTTCAGTGAGGAGTCATGGTTGACTCATAACAGCATGTTGTTTTCATTTTCTTTTTTTAATATTCCTGCTATTTCGTGTTTTCTGAATCAGGTGGAATTTATGTGTAACGCACATGCAATTAAAAATAGACTTGCTAAATTCTTTTTCAACCTTTGGCCCAGTGGCAACAATAAAAAAAAGACCCTTTTGTCTTCAGAGCATAAAACTTCATACTACATTTAACAGAGAACCTTAAAAACCACAAGCCTCTCTTTAAAGCACGGTGGTGACATCTTGTTGGGTGAATGATTCATTGAAGCAGAGAAAATGCATTTTAAGGAAAGTAAGATTTATTTAAGACATTTACATTTCGTTATTTTCAGAGGCTTTTATCCAGAAACACAATCCCAACTAAGCCGCATTGTTATTAAACCTGATCTAATTTCCATGCATTGACATTTATTATATAATTAATTAGGTTTTTTTAGCTGAAACAAAATACATTTAAACTTCACATAATGCACATAGGCGGCACGGTGGCTTAGTGGTTAGCACGTTCGCCTCTCAGCGCTAGGGATTCCTGGTTCGAATCCCGATCTGGGTGGAGTTTCCATGTTCTCACCGTGTCTGCGTGGGTTTCCTCCGGGTTCTCCGGTTTCCTCCCACAGTCCAAAAACATGGAACAAGTTAATTGAATTCTCAAAATTGCCCCATATAGAGTGTGTCTGTGTGAGTGAGTGTGTGCCCAGCGATGGATTGACGCCCTGTCCTGGGTCTATCTGCCCAGCGCCCGAGATGTTCTCCCCTGGATGGGCATGGGGAACCCCACCGCGACCCTAATAGAGGACAAGCGGGAGATAATGAATGAATGAATGAATGAATAATGCACATGAACAACCGTTAACCTTTATTGGGCTTACATCAGGCATCTTACATTTACTATGGTATAGTAATGCTGCCTGCCCCAGTATTGCACTAGGGGGATTTTAAGGCATTCAGTCTCATGACAGCAGTCTGGAGAAGCTCTTTTCCTCTTGCAGGATGACAATGCACAAAAAAGAGCTCCATAACTACAGGCTTCAACAAGTTTCATGTGGAGTCAGTGCAGTAAAATATGTTCTTATGCCAGCTTGGTTTTATTTGACTTGAAAGCTGTTAAAATACATATTTGAGTTGTTTCGGCGGCAACAAAAAACAAATCTCCATCTGTTCTGACAGGGTTTAAGCCAGTTTGGCAAGATAAACGTGCATTTAATGTTAAATATAAAATGAACCAAAGATCCAGATAAGTAAAAAATATTAGATAAATGATGTTCCCAAAATCATTGTGTTAATGCCTTTATTATGAATTATGAATTAGTAATAATAGAATCAGTTAACAGCCTTTAAAGATTAAAAATAATTTGTATGCGTTTAAAAAAATGACTATATTTTATTGAACATATACTGAGAAGCCCGGTACGTAATGATGCAACAGTGTGTTCATATTAGAAATAAATTTCAGCTCATTCATAGTGTTTAAATATTTCATTTGAAATCCTATTTAAACTGAACTCAGGGTGATGTTATTTAGTGTGAATAGTTTGCAGTTTATTATAATGAATAGCAGAGGGATTTGCTCATGACGAGACACACAAACACACACACTCGCATACACGTAGAGAAAATGCTGGCTATTCAGCTTTGTGTTGGGCAGTATTGACTCTGAATATTTGATGTGCTTGCCACATTTCCCTTAATGCATGAGTGGCATTATGACATCAAGCAAGGAGCTGAATAATATGGCAACTCAAAGACTTAAAAAGCATGTGAATGCTTGTTTCATGAAACACTCAATTATCATTCAAGTAATGACCATGAACAGAAAATTCATCAAAGCAATTCAACTTCAACAATGGCTATTTAACATGACTGATATTCAGAAACCCCATATAAAATAATAACAGTGATTACTGTTGAGCTAAATTACAATTTTACACTAAACAGAATTACAACAGATTCATAAATTAAGTTTCGAATCAAACAAGAATAGTCGACAGGGTTAAAGTCAGGACAAAAGGTCAAAACCCAATGTGTTCTTTTTATCAGCTGGTGCTCGTGTAGCACTACATTGAAAACTTACCAGTGTTTTGTGCAAAATATATGAATATATGGATATATTTAAAACTATATATTGTGCCTAACTTTATTTTTTCTTGAAGCAGCAATGGACTGTACTCCCGAGACCATGTGTCTATGTGCATTAGGTTAATATAACAGTTTTTAAATAAATATATATTTTTTTTTAAATATGTTTTTTTTTTTTTAGATGTTATTGCATCTTTCCGGCTTCAACAATTAGCTCTTTGAATAATAGTTATATGTACATGATATATAGAAATGATTTGATAATGAATGACCTATAAATGAGTCTGTAGGTGTGAGCGTGGTTTAAACTTTGATGTTCATTGTGGTAAAGCTGATACACTCGCTGTGAAAAACAGATGTGTGTCTCAATTTCCGATATGCCTGCAAAAACTGCAAATCATTAGCGAGCTTTTTTTTTTTTTTTTTTTTTAAATCAAGCAAAAAAACTACACCTGCAGTCTGTCAACCACCATTGGCACTCTTCCAGTTCTCATTCGGATGTCTATGCGAGATGCCTAACCAGCTTCTATAGACCAACAACAGTCTATGCACTAAAAACCTAAAAACTTGCTACTTTTGCCTTAACCTTCATAGTTCCTCTATAGTATTATTTTACTTTGTTGATAATTTGTAGTTTGGTCAATGAAATCGCAAAAATGTGCTTAATGGGTCGCTAGAAAAATTGCCCTTAAATATTTAGTGTAATGGAACAGGAAAATCTAATGTTTAAGCTGAATTTAGATCTAACATGGCAATTATTAAAAAATTATTAAACTGCATCACAACTAAAATCTATTGTGATACACTTTATCTTTAATAACCAATAACATGTCAAATGTTTTATTGTTATAGATATGGTTGCTGATTAAATAAATTGTCTGGAAAACACAAGTTATTATACCAGCTTCTGTACTTTTTTATGCCAAAGGCAAAGCTTCAGAACAGCATTTACTGTTTCAACTTATAAAAACCAAATGAAAAATTAAAAGGCTTCTGTGGCAGTTTGTGTGAAAGGAACTAAACTTGCCTTTTTTTATGGAGAAACAAACACAGTAACAAAACAGCACAGCAGGGAGGTTTCTCCAGGTGTTCCAGTCCCTTTCCACTCCTCCTTAATGCACACAGAAGTGGAGAGACAATTAATCACAATAAGCGGCGGCAGGTGTTTCCATTTATCTGGTCTGCTTTCCTGTTTTTGCCTCCCATTTACAGACTCCGCCCAATTAAACCAAACAGAATGGGCGAATTTACCCTGACAGTGTGATTTTTTTTGTTTTGTTTTGTTTTGTTATTTTAAAGGCGAGCTTTTAGTATCATTATTCAGTCCCATTTAAATGTCTAAAAACCTTCCAAAAGGTTTCAGGTGGAAAAAATATACTTGGCTCCCTGAACTTCTTTTTTGTAAAGTGAGCCTGATGAAATGAGCAAAGAGAACGTCTACTCAAAGGAATAAACTGGCTTCTCAGTACGAGTGGTACTTATTTTTCAATAAAAGATATGTTATCAGGTTAATAGATAAGACATGTGTATCTGCCCTGAGACAGACTGGTGACATGTTAGGAGAGTTTCCCTCCCTGATCATTTTCAGTAAGTTGTTTCAGTTGTGAGTTGAGTTTTAAGTCTTGGTTGGCGTTCTGAAGTGGGATCTTTACTCCACTCGTGTTTTTTTTCTCCAAAGCTGCATTAATTACATTCCTCAGCAGTTCTCCACATTCAGTTGACGTCTGTAACATCAGAACCCTTTTTGATTACAGATAGCAATTCTGAAAGGCATGTTGCTCGGCAACCAGCTGAAGAGTCCAGTCATTCAGATTTCTCGCATGAAAAATAAATAAATGGACGCTCAAATCCCGCCTAAATAAAAGATTCAGATTTGATTTATTCTGTCTCGGGCGCAAAACCATTGCACAGCGCTGACTCACGACTTGCAGGAAAAACGTTCTGCCAGCTCCATGGAGAACATGTAAAGTGACTTTGACAGTAAATTCACTCCCACTACATCTGTGCTGAAAAATTCAATTCCTTCCTTACGTTACTTACAATTGGTAGTTAACTGGCAGCTGAAAGGTGTTCCCTTAAATTTATAGAACATGAGATATTACGTGATGCTGGTTATCTAATTTTTTTTTTTAACTATTTATAAAACCATGACGGAAGCGGGAGGGGTCAGTGTAAATGCACATTCATTGCATCGACACTCGTTTTTTTTTTAGGGTGTTTTTTGTTGTTGAATTTTCTTTGACTCTCTCTACAGTTCAGTCTAGTTTAATTCAGTGAGAATCTATAGTGGTCTTAATGTCGTTACTTTACTAAAATGCTAATTAAAAGCAAATTTAAAAAACTACAAAAAAAATACTCCATTTGTTGCCCTCATTCATTTTTGCTTTCTCTGAACATCCTCTCATTGTTTTTTTGTTTTCTCTCTCACTCTTGGATTGTCTTCAGTCTTTTTCTTTTTATCTTTTTCCCCCGTCTCGCTCTCTCTCTCATCTCGAGTTCTCTTTTCTTTTGCTCATCTTGATTTGGCTCTCTATCTCACCCTTATTGAGGTCTCTCTCTTGCCCTGTCTCTTCACTGAATTCTCTTACACTTCATCTCTCTCTCTCTCGCTCGTTCCCTCTTTATAATTTCGATTTCTCATCTTTCTGGCACTCCATCTCTTCTCCTTTCTCATTATTTCTTATCTACAGCCTTTTTTTCTGCCCAGGCATTTTTAACATAAGTGCAGTGTCTGTATTTAAACAGGTTTAAAATCTAAATTTAGGGAAACGGACAGAAAAAAGGCAGGATGATGTTTTTTTATTGACTCTTTTATTGGCAACAATGGCATGTTCCACAATCACATTAGTGCTGATAACTTCTGAAGTGGTTAATCAGTGCTGGTCCCTGTTCTGTTCTTGTGAGAGATGCTGCTCACTTTTTTTTTTTGTTTTTTTTTTTTGTAATACCCCATTCTCACAAAAGAGAATGTCCCAGGTCAGAGTTTTTCTCAGTGCATTACTGGTTTCAAAACTACACTTTGTTTCCAAGCTATAAATTATATACATAACATTTACAAAAATCTCAAGCATCAAACATCCTGCAAAGCAGTTAAGTCTCGGTTTTGCATAGATTCATTAAATGTCCATCTTTTTTTAAATTTTTTTTAAATGTGGAAACGAGAGCAAAAGTGTTCTGGGACCTGCAGGGAAACGACGATAAGGTGAAAATAAATATCTGGAATATATTACTTCACATTTTACACACACGTCCTCCCAAGTGTGACTATTCTTACAAGTTAATTTGGTCCCATGGTAAAAAGCACACTGTGCTGGAGGTGAGTAAAGCAGGAGATATTGATCACAGCTCGTTCGGACGCCGGGTGTTCCCTCCATGCGTCATAGATGTTCTTGTTTTCTGGGAATCCACCCGAAATTAATGCATCATATCTAATCCTACTTTTCTGTTAAATATTATAATATTACATCTGTAAGAACAACCTCAATATTATACATACATGAGCTTTCTAGACATGAACTGTGAGCTCAGGGTAAAATAAAATTGTAAAAGAAATATGTTAGGTTTACTCTCAGTTTCCCTAGCAATATATAATTAGAAATGATACATAGAGATGAAGTATTAAGACACACATCCTAAATCATTGCACATTGGAGTTCCATTTGATCCCATTGCCACAGTTGTATGAAAAAGTCCCACTGACACATTGCCAAAAGTCTGCAAAAAGACTGGATGGTGTTTTAAGCCTCAGAGGAGGGACTAACTTGGAATGGGACACCATAAACTTTCTTAAACATGTCAATTATTAATTTATAGTCTATACACCAACAAAACCAAAGGAAGTCAACAAAAAATCCAATCTACAAAGGGTCATCGGGGGGGGGACATCATTTCTTGTCAATTAAGCAGAAGAAAAAGAATGAAACAGAAAAAGAAAATAGATGAACAGCCTGCTCATGTTCTGTCACATTAGCTCAATGCTAATGATGTCAGATGCCTTCTGAAGGCTTCGTGTGTAATCAAGTTATGCGCAGAAAAACAAATTACATTCCAGTTACAGGTTGAGAAACAATAACGCACACTAAATGTCAGCTCAATCAGACGGACGGCTCTATTAAATCCTCAATAAGCCATCCAGATGCAGAGACAGCATCAGTACGACGGAAAGAGCATCTGGAGATGTTGGCTATTTAGTTCGAGCTCCTTAAATTGCCGACCTCAGTTTGGCATCATAGCAACAAGAGATCTGTTCCACAACGTTATGGGATGTCTTAAGTCAGAATGCTGGTGGAATAAGAAAGCCTGCTGAAAATCATAGGGTCCATTTTGGTTTGAAAATTGCTCTCTTTCCTCCACCCTTTGAAGAACCCAAGATATTTCTTCACATTTTTGGCATTGAGAAACACCCACTGTTTCCTTCCAGTCCATTCTTATATAGACAATTCTTCAGAGGTTCACAAACACTCTTGCATTTGGAGTGGGAACATAAGACAGCTTCCTGCCACTCCACACGTTCCGTAAACAAGCTTCAGGGCTGTTTTTTAATTCTCCAAGTCGTAATATCTTTCAAAGCAATGTCCCTTTTATCCCGAACCCACGTTCGTTCACACATGCTCTGGATTTTTTGGGTTGGTGGCACAAGGCCGGAAAGCCGATGAACAGCACACGTGTTTTTATCCCTTTAGAAACGGCCTCGCGCAGAGCCAGCGACGTTGGACGGCTTAATCGGGTTAGCTTAATTGGCGTACTGGGAGTAGAAGGCCACTTTGACACGCTCGATCTGGTGGCAGAGCTTGATGGCAGGGCCGAGCTTCAGATCCATACACTCCTGCACAGTGGGGAGAGTCAGCAACAAAAGAGACTGACCATCAATGTCCTACAGAAGGAAAAAGACAGAGTCAAAGAGTCCTTCAATACCACGAGAGCTACAGAAGACTTTCAAACATCACAAATTTCATATAAACTTTCATAATAATAATAATAATAATAATAATAATAATAAATGACAGCATTTTTTATATTCAGCATATATTCTATATATATTCTAAGGCGGTGATTAGCATGTTCTCCTCTCAGCGCTGGGGATTCCCTGTTCAAATCCCAATCTGTGTCCTCCAGGTTCTCCGGTTTCCTCCCACAGTCCAAAAACATGGATCAAGGTCAATTGAATTCTCCAAATTGCCCCATATAGAGTGTTATTGTGTGAGTGAGTGTGTGCCCAGCGATAGATTGGCGCCCTGTCCAGCGCCCAAAACCTTCTCCCCTGGATGGGCATGGGAAACCCCCCCTCCCCCGCGACCCTAGTAGAGGATAAAGCGATAGATAGTGATTAAAGGTAATGGATGGATGGATATATATTCTACATATTACGATGCAGCCAATCACTTGACATGCACACAAACACATTCACACACTTTCAGCGGGACTTAAATACACAAAGAATATGCAAACTTCAAGACAAAAAGGGATCCTCGCTGCCAGGGAACCGAAGCCAGGACATTCTTGCTGTGAGGTGACGGCGCTCTCCACCATGCTGCAGTTTGGCAACACTTGTATTACTTAATTCAAAGCAGTACATTTAACACTGCTGTAGTCAGAGGCCTGTGTGTGTGTGTGTGTGTGTGTGTGTGTGTGTGTGTGAGTGAGTGAGAGAGAGTTTGATGTACCTGCTCCTTGAATATCTTGGCAAGCGAGGCACAGTCAGTAGACATGATGAAGTCGACTACATCTGAAACACTCCACTCGAGTGGATTCTTTTCCAGAATCAAACGGTCCTCTTCCACTTCTGAATTCTCTGCCTACACACACACATACACACACACACACACACACATATTAAAAACACAAATTAGCCAGTGCCCCACCTCACTCCAGCTCACACTTGGCTGAAGGTTGTCTAAAGTGCAGTCCCTCACCTTCGAGTGTGTGAGCTCAGCGGGTTGAGTGCAAGATAGTGAGCGCGTGGATCTGCGCAGCGACGGCTGCTCGGCGGAGGCCGTAGTTCCCGGCAGAGTGGCCGATCTACGAGGTCGCCCTCGTCGTGTGGCGCAGCGCAGCGGCGCCTCCTCGTGCAGCGGCGCCTCCTCACGCAGCTCCAAGCTGGAGCTTCCCTCGCTGCACCACGCCTCGTCCTCCATTTCCTCATCTTCAAAATCGTCCAATTCGTCACTGTCCTGCAAAGATTGTAGAAGTCATTTATAGGGTTAAACTTGTGCACGGAACCCTCGTAAGGAAATAGGAGAGTTTATAAAAATAACTATGAATAGAAGCAGCACAGTGTAAAATCATGACCCAGCCTTAATGCTTTTAACTCTGTGGGAACAGTTTGGGGAAGGCCCTTTTTTATTTTTTTGCGTCAGCATCCAATGATTACATGGTTAGGTGAGTGTGATGTGGAAGGACTAGAGTGGTCCACACAAAGAACAGGCCTCAACACATTTGATATGAAATTGAATACATTTTACAAGCCAGACCGTCTCCACCATCAGTGTCTGACCTTATAAATAATGTTTTGAATGAACGGGCAACACGATTAAGGAGGAGCCTGTTAGAATGAGAAGTCATTACAATTCCTGTAGGGGTAATGTGCACGTTTTCCATAATAATAATAATCATAACAATAAATAAATAGGGGCAAGGTGGCTTAGTGGTCAGCACGTTCGCCTCTCAGCGCTAGGGATTCCCGGTTCGAATCCTTATCTGGGTGGAGTTTCCATGTTCTCCCCGTGTCTGCGTGGGTTTCCTCCGGGTTCTCTGGTTTCCTCCCACAGTCCAAAAACATGGATCAAGTCAATTGAATTCTCAAAAATTGCCCCATATAGAGTGTGTCTGTGTGAGTGAGTGTGTGCCCAGCAATGGATTGGCGCCCTGTCCTGGGTCTATCTGCCCAGCGCCCAAGACGTTCTCCCCTGAATGGACATGGGGAACACCCCCCCCGCGACCCTAATAGAGGATAAAGCGGGCGATAATGAATGAAAAAAATAAATAAATAGGATATGGAGTTTAAGGAGAGTGAGTTTGGCACAGTAAACCTCAGAACTGGAAAATAGTTAACAAACAAAACAAAAAAGCTGTGTGTGTATAAAAGAGACCTGTGGTGACTGCACTGTGTGGCTTCCAGCTGAAGATAAGCGCCGTTTCTTTTGAACAAAAATGGCTTTCCGTTTTTTCCTGCGACGAGCCGGTTTGTTCACCTCACCGTCCTGAGTGAGCCCCCCCAAACTGGGTCGCCCCACTTTCCTCTTCTTTCCATAGTAATAAGCTACAACACGGAAGAAGAATTTCAGTCAGACTGCATGTCATTATTGTTCACATGTACTCCACATTCATGAAGAGAACAAAACCTGCATTCATTATGTTTAAAATCAATCATAATTAAGTTAGAGCTCAAATCCAGCAGCCACACGTGGTTCTGAACACTTCTCTATATGGGGTGGTTCTAAAATCCGATTAACTGTGTCGTTAATACACACAACACTTACTGTACTTGGTCTTGGTGTGTACAGAGCAGTTCTCGGGACACTTTTCTGAAACGAGTGTGAGGCCAAACAGATTTGGACAGCACTGCAGTCTGAGACACACCGTGCGGCAGAAATCTGCCAGCTGCTCCGTCAAACACACGATCCGCATGCTGGCACGGTAACTTTTCCCTTTGTACCTGAGAAACACACAGAGCCCTCACACTGAAACGTTGCATCAACCGTGTATTCTAAATATGCGCATGAATGAGTATGCATATGAGCTGAAAGGAACTTCAGTATGCAAATTAGGAGGAAAAATTGTGTTCATTAGGACTACAGGGTTTGTATTTTGAAATTTAGTAAGCTCAAACACACACACACACACATTCAAAAGGCCCCATTTTCATGCATGCAGCATATTAGAACATATTGCATCTTTCAGTGTAACTGGTGTTTTTGGCAGTTTCATACCCCTCATCGCTCAGGTTGTGCAGTTTGGAATAACAATGAGAGGTGAATGCAAATAAAGTGAATCACAGAGAAGTATTTGTTTGTTCATAAATAAAAAAAAACATATTAAACCATTAGTAACATCCAATCCGGGCAATAACTCAGTATGTGGTAGCAACATGAGGTGCATATCACTTCAGCAGATCGTATATTACACCGCCTTCATTTTTAAGCGGTTTTCCGGCCTGATTCTGTAAAAATAAAGATGTATGTAATATGTACTTGGCTTTCAAGGTCTCCTCCACACAATTCCAGTTGGAATCTTCCACCATCTGTAGCTCTCGGAGAACCCGGCTGGGCTTATAGGCGGAGTTGATCAGCATCGTCAGAACCTGGGGATGGAGAACCGAGCCGTGAAACTCACAATAACCAACTAAGAGTCAAATCAAAGTATCCCAAAAATCAGTGGTTTTGTTTCACAATATTATATCAGTGAATGCATAAGAGAAAATAAAAATAAAAATGTATACTGTGGAATCATATAAACAAAAACTACATTCAGTGGTGGAGAAGCCGGGGTTTGTAAATGCAGGACCCTGCTGTTTTTTGATCTTCAGTTTATTTGTTATTGTCTGATCTTGGAGCATGAGATGATATGACTAAAGATGATTCCAATGCTCTTCACCCTTATGACTGAAGGTCCTCTTTGCAGCTTACCACAATCAGCACCTTCATTTATTGTGTTTTACTTTAAATAATTACAGTAGGGGTGCATGCTCTCTGAGATAGGTTAGGTACAGCAGCTCAGTGTTGGGAATGACATGCACCCTGAGGTGTGGATTTCAAAATGACACTCAGCCCAAGGTATTTATAAATTGTTTTTTATGACTATTTTAATTAACGTTGTCATTCCATTTGTCTCTTGTGTTTCTTCGGTCACGAGTGTCTACTCAACATGCCGTCCTGCGACGTTATATTTATTATTCTGTATTGACTTTGAAAACCCTTGATTGATGTGTTTAAAGACTTTATCGAACTCTCGCTGTCTCGCGATCCAAATCATTTGTTCACACACATCACTTTCGTAACGGCAGAAGTACCTGTTTAAGGACGAGTGTGCACTTGCCAGGTCCGACAGCCTGCGGTAACTCTGCGATTCTCCCTTTGTTGAGGTAGGGCCCAGAAAAACAACGATGATTTACAAAAATCTGAGAGCAGCTGTATTTTCCATTTGGCAAAGCTGGAAAAATAAAAACACAACCCATTTTAAAATGCGCACTTATAAATATTAACAGGTATTAACACTTAAAGGATATCACACTCGTCCATTTAAATCAGCTTTATTTATCATATAAGTTCCTCATTAGTCTGATTTCCATCATTAGTGCTGACGGGATGCTGTTTCTGATTGGTGGATTATTTCTGTGGCATTACTGAAAGTGAGGCGTTTAGGAATTCCAGCAGCTGTTGTTTCTGATCCACTCATACCATTAAAACACATATTAACACACCACCACCAATATACCATGTGCCATTTAAATGATGTGTGGCAATTATGAAGGTCCTGATCATTAGAGATCAGGGACTGAGGGGGGTATGTAGAGAAACATCTGGACTACAGTCTGATTATAGAACTAAAATATCTCTCTGTATAATAAGTTGAACTGATTAAATGGACAATGAGGGTAGAAACCAAAAAGGTGAATGCAATAAATTTGGCTAATGAGTGCACAATGTGTGAATAAAGTTTGGTAAATGACCGAAGAACTGGAACTCACCTGTATTTGTGGTGTCAGGTCGGCCGAGGTCAAGGGAAACGTTTTCAATGGGTGATGGAACCGACCTGCAAATCAAACTTCCAAATGTTTACACCGATGCACTTCATTAACGTGGCTTTATATTATTTCAGAAAACCTTTACTTAAACATATAATCTAAAGCTTTTTATAAAAAAATGAAACAACTTACTGTTTTTCCGGCTGAACGACTGCGATCTTCTTCTGGGACTGACCTGAAATACACAAGGAAACATTATATCCATTACACACAGTGCACCACTGTAGATTTAAACCCTGGATGCAGGGTCGGGCATGATGATAATGTGGCCCTAAGTCCTTTGTAAGGAATTTGCATGTTCTCCACAGGCCAGTTGTGGGTATCCTCAGTGAGCATTGGTTTCTCAGTGTGAATGTGTGTGTTAATATTATCTTAATTGAACTGGAGAGCTGTTCGGGATATGAAACTGAAACAGCAACACAAGGCCAGATCTATATCGAGTAAAAAAAAAAAAAAAAACTTTTCTTTAATCACTATGAAATATCTTGATGACCTTAACAGCATAGTTCAAATGATCCCTAAATACCACAGAGATTACGAGGAAACAGGAGATTAGAGAATTCTGTGATAGTGTGTCAGAAGTGACGCCTAAACAAACCGTAACTACGATTTCATACCTTGGAAATGAAGTTCAAGTGAAAATGATTAAGCAATAATGAAGAGGCTGGTTATCGTGCCAAAATACTGAGTAAAAATGAAGCAAGCTTGTTTCCAAACTAAATAACTGACATGAAGGTTGCTTGCATCATTTCAGGGATGAATGGAGGATCGGTTCATTAGATTAGAAGGACTTTTTGCTTAATATTTAATCGTGAAAGTGGGTTTGAGTAAATGACAGAGCTAAAAACAATGTTGTTGACACAACACGCTCATAGCGTTGGTGACTTTACTGTGATATCATGTCTTTTCTTGTCCTACGAGCAAAAAGCTTCAGAAACACATGAATAAAAATTTGTTATCATTGTTGTGTGCAGTTCTTACATCAATGATGAGGAAATGAAATACAAATATAGGATGAAGCACAGGGCACCAGGCAACACACAAACATTTTAAATTTAGAGAATCCAGTGATGGACAGAAAAAAAAAGTACACTGAGGACATGTATTATTTATTTTAATTTAGCACAAAACCTCATAAGAGAATTTTTAAAAATCATTTATTTACTGCTAATTACAAAGTAATGACAGCTGCGGTGGTTTAAAGATCTGGTTAAGGATGCACCTCCTTTATTTCTTATCTTTCACCCTTTTATTGACTTTTGAAGTCAATTTTATATAGAAAATGAACAGCATTATTGCTTTGGATTTATTGAAAAAAAATCTAATTAAAGTTTACATTTTTTTTAAAGGTTTTTAATTGCTGTGGCGAATCATTAAAAGTTTTAAGGTGCAAAACTCATAAATTGTTCTTCGGAATTCATTTCAATTGATATTCAAATGAAGTTTTAATGGAAACTTTTTGGTGAAAGAAAGAAATTTGTGACACCTTTGTACAGAGTGTTTCATTAAACGGAGGAGGTACTCTGTTCCGTAACATGATGAAATTATTAAAATAGACAAAAAAATGTAGTGAATAAATTACGAATTTGGAAATCTGGAATTTACACACATGGCAGTTTATGCTAATGACAACTTTATGAACGGATTTCTGAGCAAATTCCAAAATCAGCACTGTTAGGACGGTTAGGTTAGTTTAGGATTAACTTAAACTCTGGTTGGTATGACGATAATGAGATGAATAAATAAATAAAATTAAATTAAAAATAAATTTAAAAAAATCAAGCATGATGATATTTAGTACTCACACACGGTTTTGCGTAAAGGTGTAAGAGGAAAGGCGTTAGCGTCACACCAACCCACAGGGAAGATGTCCATGCTCTCAACATCCACTATACACTCAGATAGAGGCTGGGATAGGCCTGCTGAGGGAAACATTATTATTATTATTAAGACATATTTAAGAATTATAAGTTATAGCACCCGTAAATAAAGATGGTGATGTCAGTGGCTCACCTTCGAACCTGATCCAGAGGAGACGGCCTTTAACCTGAGTGATACGCGCCACACCGATTTCAGATGGATTCAGAGGGTTCACAGCTTCTAACCACGTATCTTTACAGAAACCTCGGCTCACAGATGCCTGCACACACAGACGCACACACACAAACATTCCCAACAGTAAATATTTCAGCAACATTTTATTCTGAAATAAAAGCAACAAACTGCAGCCATAACTCCATGTTTACAACAATCACCAGCAGTAAACTTGCTATTATTGGCACAATAAAACACACACATTCGTCTAAATCACAACAGATTAGAATCAAGAACAAAATAAAGGAAAACAATGGAAAATGCATTAGTTCAAACTACAGTGGCGGTGATATTATTACAAATAAGATCTGTAACCAGTAAAGTACTTAGAACGTTAAGAACCTTATAGCAGGTAATTTACCATGATTTATATGTGGGTATGTGGGTATGTGCGCATGCGCTGTGAGACATGATATAAAGTCCTAATTCTGGGATATAGCAAGTAAGAATTTTAACTTTTAATCCAAGATACCTTTGCCTTCTTTTTTTTAAGTGGCAAAAAATGAGCTCCCATGTATTAATACCACTGCAGAAAAAACATTTTCAAACTTATACATACAAATAAATAAATGGCGTTGAAACATGATACACATAGAAATGAATAGATAAGTTAAAAAAAAACTGCAAAAAAAAAAAAATTGATAGACGTCTGCAAACATCTGGTCAAATTCCATGTTTTATTGATTTTCCATGAAGGTAAGTGAAAGTCGACTGCATGAAACATTTTACTGCGCAGTTGTTTTAATATACTGAGGATAGATCGAGAAAAGGTGAGATGTAAAAGTAACAGAACATGTGTGTCATTCATTTAAATTCCATAAATTTCATAATTTAATTTCTAAAATGCTTTTGTATATGATTTAATATTATTTAATATACAATGTAATATTTTTACACAAAAACACAATTGGTTTTATGTTTTGAGTGAAATTTATAGACTTCCATAAATACCCCTGTGCATTCATATATATATATATAGAGAGAGAGAGAGAGAGAGAGAGAGAGAGAGAGAGAGAGAGAGAGAGAGAGAGAGGGGTACAAATCTCCCATAGGAGTGAAGTATGAATGGATTCCTGATGAACACATGCTGCCTCTGTATGGCATGTGCATTTTAATTATTTCCTGTTTAGGCAATTTTGAGTTTAAGTTAATTAGTCAATTAACTAATTAGACAGTCATTATGCTAATTAGAATTTTTTCCAGTGGCTTACTGCATAATCAATCAAACATAACATTTACAAGCAGTCTGTTGTATGCTGTAACTGTAAATCTACCTTCAACACAAAGAGTGTTTACATCTTTTCTAATCACTGAACCGATTTTCAGGATGATTACTTTAATAAAACTATATGTTGGCATCATGATAATTCTCATGTCTTAATAAAAAAAAAAAGTTCAAATTAATTAATAGCACATGATTCAGGCATATTTAGATAATGACTATATTAAATAATAATGAAATAAGTGGAAGTGGAGAGTGAGGGGGGAGAGTGTTGCTGAACACTTACATTGGGAAAACAGGTGTCTGGGGCGGCCTCTGTTCCCGTGTGCTTTAGATAATCTGCCCAGTCAAAGTCTGCTGACTGAAAACCTAAGGATGGATTTTTTAATATAAGATAAAATAGAATTAGCATAAGGTTGATTAAATAATCAATAATGAACATTAACTAAAATAAGTTAGAATAAAGTTTTTCAGAAGCACCTTTGGGTCTCCGTAACTCAACACCGTTCTTTAGACACCACTGGATTGGCAGGATAAATGGCGAATCAGTGTGGCACAACACAGTGGAGGGCGGGGCTTCATCACTCAGATCATCCACTGTGACTTGGAAGTAGTACTCATTATACACCTACGTATAAACACAGAGAGACCACGGTAAACAGTGTAATCATGGATCACTCCACGCTCCTCCCAGCACCTCAGCACGGTCCAGGCAGCAGCTTTAGGACGGTTGAAAGGTGAATTTTTCTGTAGGGTGAGCAATCTTACACAGGTGTACATGAGCTAATAAACTTTATGAACCAAAGACGTGCATACTTTACTTCATAATCTGTTTTTATGAAAGTTTTTGGATTAAAAAGGTGGAATACTGTAGAAAATGTGCCCATATTTCCCGGAGAGAGTAAATAGAGTGAGACAGTTCCACGTATTTATTCTGATATTTCATGAAATGTGGTAAAAATTTTGGTTGCGTGTGAGAGAGCTTACTTTAGTAACAGACACAGGGCAGATGTGAAATGGTTCTTGTGGTGACACCATCTCCAATTTCATCCCAGATCTGAAGGAGTGTTTACGCAAGTCAGCATGATCCTGTAACACACACACACACACACACACACACACAAACAAACACAAGGAACTTGGGTCTCGTGGGTGTTTATTTTAGTCTGTGTACATGGTGTGTTATTAAAGACTTGCCATTTAGGTTTTCAGTCACTGAAATCACCAGAATCTGGTATAATTTTGGCAAAGCACCCCAAGCCCTCTGACAATTCCAAAGGGCTGAGTGTGTATGAACCAACCCCACAAAGCCAACACTGTATATCTGTGTCATGTATTGTTTAATGCTTGCTTTAATTCATGGTTCTCCCAGCGTATAGCACAGGTCCTGCCAATTAAACTAATAACAAAAATTAAAAACGGTAGTCTCAGGTTCCTGAATATTTCTGTCCAATCTTCTATTAATGACATCATTCCACTGATGTTTGATGAAAAATCCACACTGTACACCGTATTAAACAACAGATCCTCTCCTCCTATTATTTTCCATTGCATCAACACTGCCTTTCATACCCAATACACCATCAGTAAAGAAAACAGATGTATTCATCTTTATATCATGTTTTATTTATTAGTTTTGTGCCCAGATTCGCTTGGTTACCTTAAAGACCTCAAGGGGCAAAGGGATCTGAAGAGCTTCAGCTGTAGCGATCTGTAACGACTCCCTCCACTCCTCAGTACTCCTCAGATCTCTTAGTACTGAACACAGACAGAACATCAGTATTCATCAATGAGCATACACCATTGTTTAGAGCAGGAGCCGGTTCATGTACACCAGCATTTATTCATTTTATTGCTCCAACATGCTGAAAATAAACTCGTTAGGTCTTTTACGGGGTTAAATGGATTTGTCAGACCAGAAAACACCCATTAAATATGCAGGGTTTGGGAGGAGGGTGTGAAAGAGCAAGGCTGGGCAGATCTAATAAAACCCAACATTACAAGGCTTTTAGTCACCATTTCTGCAAAGAAAAAACTGCTGTGTGACTTTCCTCCACTGTGGTTCTCCTCAATGTACTGAGAATGGTCGAAATAAGTGAGTCACTTAAGAAAAGCTGTAAAGAGAGTTCTCCTCACCAGTGGGCGGCTCCATCGATAGCCGGTTCTCATTGGTCCACCCTAGTGGGCGAAGTCTGATGTCCAGGTAAAAAATCCAGATGTTGTACGTCGGGTCATCCAAACCCACGTAGCCAAGGCACAACCGTCCACCGACGTTCCGCTTCACCCGTGCGGCCCAGTATACAAACGGCTTGTCGGCGTCGCGGATCTCCAACACACACCCGGGTACAATGAGTTCCACGGTGTTCTTACCCCTCAGAGGCTGCAAATAATCAAACAAGCATGGTTTGCGGGATCGTACGACACTTATCACTACTGCAGCCGACTTACAAACACATAATACACACATACACACCCCCTCGAGCAGGCTCGCTGGTGCTGTTCGGGACCCTGTGAGCTCTTTCACTAAGAACTCTGTCCAGTCGCTGTACTTTTCTTTAATTGCTGTGATACAAACAGAGAAACACTATCTGGGTTAAACAGAGCTATGTTCATCCATTAACCCTTTTTATTATTTCTGAATGAAAGACATTCAGATAAACATTTAAATGACAGTATACATTATTCATATTAAAGGGTATAAGCTTCCCATATTACTCTTATAGTTCCTATCGATTAATTATTTCATGCTCATAGATGATTCCAGATTCATGGTTATTAATTTATACCTAAATGTACTGATAAATCATAGATAATTAAATGACTCTCACAATAAGGTCCAAATTTAACCGCGCTGCCTGATGACCCAGTTTCCCAGAGTATTTCCGAATACACACTGGACCGTAATGACACCTATCCACTGTACATTACACTGTCACGGCTTTGTTCACTGCATCGGTGCAAAAACAGCAATGCTGGAGGCTTCCAGCAGTCATAACCTCATTATTCATTCAGAGCCACAAGAGTCAAAGAGAACATTCAAAATACTGCGAGCATCTTTCATACCAATATATTTTATTTATCTATATAACATGAGGGATGCTCAAAATGCGATACTGAAATCAGGTGACAATTTAACTGATAACAGTACGGTTATAATCTAGATCTATACAGAATATTTCCATGAAGAGACTAATAGTAGTACATACAGTATAGACTATACTGCTTGACTTTAATCTAAGCTGTAAATAAGTCCTGCAATTGTATTCTATCCTACTTTGCATTATTTAAAACCTGTTTTTCTGCTACTGCCACACAGCACCTTCATTAACTGGCTTTTCTTTTCCACTGATGTACCTGCAAATCAGCATATTTCCTACTGCACTGAAGTGTGTGCTATGTGGCATTTAATGATTAACTACCACCATTGATTATACTGGAAGAACCAGCTAGTAGGCAAGTGTTTCAATCAACTCTGTCAACAGTACCAAGAAGTGAGAAGACAAGCCTTGTTTTCTGAATCTGAAACATACTGGTGTGGTGTTCATTTGGGGGAAAAAAAATAATAACTTTAAGCAGCAAATGGTTAACTGAATTTAAAGTGGACAAAAACACTAATATCAAAGAAATACAAATAAAAAATAAATGTTCGACAACATTTAAGCACCTAAAAAATAAGATTTTTTTATGTGTGTAAAGAAAAAAGTGTAAAAAAAACAAAAATTTTTAGATTTAATCACAAATTTCAATCATGAAAATCTAAAAAAATTACTAATCAGTTATTAAAAAGCTTTTAATATCACATGATTGTTGTTAATCGTAGTAAAAGGGTTGTTGTTATGATATTTGTTACTATTAAGCATTATTAAAAAATTAAAATCTTCCAATTTCATAAGAATTTTACACAAGAAAAAGGAGAACAGGATTAGGTTTCTGTCACGACTGTTCCAAGCCCCAGGCACTGAACCACTGCTCTGAGTTCCGGGAAGAAAAGATGGTCTCGTACCGAAATAAGGTCGAATTGAGATGAGAAATAATGAAGGATTTGAACAAACATAAACATAACATAAAATGTTCATAAATTACATTTATAAGTCAATTTCAGAGTCAATAGTTTCTTTCAAAGCACTTTTTCAGCGACACTGAGCGAACACATACACACACACGTCAGCATCTTAACACTCTGTATATCACATGACACTCCTCACAACGTCGCTCTGAGGACATATTTGGATTAATAAAGGAAGAAACAAAGCAAAACCAAGTCTAATTATGACTTTATTCGGGAACTACAGCTCAAACTTTTTAAAAAAGTTACACCACAGTGATGATTACCAGCAGAGTTCTAAAAGGAGTGAGATTAATGCAATGACTGAAGAAGAAGAACGGGTTTATATCTAAAACTTTGCACTAAATAAGTATAAACAAAAACATAATCTGTAAATTATTATATATTACACCTGGTAACGCTGCCTGAGGACTGGAGTCAATATGGACCCACCCTGCTCTGCAAACACAATTACATTGAAAGCTTATTTAAACATCATTATCATTAAAGTCTGTAATTTAAACAAAATCTAAACTAAACGTTGTTCAATATAATAGCGCTCTGCTTACACATCCCTAATTTTCTTTTTCTGTAACCACGTTTACTACAATCTAAAGCCCTTAATTTAATACACAGATTAATTAGTAGCACAAACATTGGCTTAAAACGATGAAAATGCTGATTTAGGCAAAATTGTTAAGTGTTATTCATATTAACGCTACATTCTGCATGCATGGATGTTTGTTATTTATATATGACCATATACTTTATTCCAATGCATTATGTTGGTGGTGATTAGGGGCAATTAGAGATAAGATGTAATTACATCTACTGTTTATTTACTAAATCTAACATATGAGAATTATAAGATGCATAAAAGCACTACTACTTATAACAAGTCTCTTAATAAACTCTTAAGGTATTACAAACTATAAAAGGCTTTTGAATAATTATTGTCAACAAAATAAAAATGCTCCTTAACAACTACTATATAAACAAAGAGAAGGTGAGAAGGAGAACAAAGACACAGAGGGATTTTCTATTCTACAGACTTCCCGACTTTTAGTAAGCAAGTGCTAAAGGATGAGTTCAGACTTCTTAGAAAACCATTATGAAGGTAATTAGCTGTTAGATGATATTGACTAAATGCACATGATTAACATCCAGCTCAGTGAATTCCTTTACGAAAGCAGAATATTAGCACACAAACAAAACAAAAGTTGTGTAGTTAATGAGCTTCGTGTCTGCAGTTCCATCGTTCAGCACAACATGTTGAACACCGCAAATATATTCATGATTTGGATTTTGGCTCATCCCGTCCTTCGCGTTTGTTGTATCCAGGCATGCTACAGAGGGGTCGGAAAATATTTTTGAATTTGCAAATGAGAAAACTATCGCGCAAAGACGCTTTAACGCTCTCACTGGCTGTATTTCACATAAAAGGCTGAGCGCTGACTGCTGTTATGTCCAGTATATTTAAGAAAGAAAAATCTCGATTACGAGCATACACATCAATAATTAACAATTCAATTAAAAACGGACAAGTGTGGAGAATCTTGTGCAGCTCTTTTTGCTTTGTGTGATGATACCATACACATCAAGTGTGTATGGATAAAAGCTGTTTCAAGGTATTTGAGAAAAACTGTAATCAACCACATTACAGCAACTGTAACAAGAATTTGGGGTTTTATGCATGTGTGTGTGTGTGTGTGTGTGTGACTTCCTGTCCCAGAACAGTGCTGTGATGCACAGCATGTAATCTCCACAGCATGTGTGTGCACTAATCACTTAAGAAGCACGACGGCGGGAGTGTGCAGTCGTTGCCATGTCAACAGCCCCCTCCCACCACCACCACCTTCCCAGCAGCTAGGCATTCTGGTCATGTTTTTGCAAAGAATTTGCATGTTTGGGAGAACACAATCATTTCATGACTTCAGCTTAGAATAACAGGGCACTTGCCAAATTCACCAGCGGGACCTGAGGCTCACCACAGAACTGCAGCTGACGATGTCCAGACTGAATCTCCTCTACCCAGTTCTTATTAAAACACTTGCACACTTAGACCATACAGCAGTTTAAATTAATTTCAGGCAAACTGTGTTTGCACCGGGATCGCCAGTGTTGAATTATGGAAAGGACAACATTCTAATCCTTTTTAAAAAAACACATGGCACGTGTCAAAACACAGGGCAGCGGGTGAGATTAAAAGTTTATCAAAAGTTTTCACCGTTGCAATTAATGCCGTGTAGCAGTGTATTCAACGTCTACGTGGATTTCTTTACCTTCCAGCCATTAAAAGAGCCTTTAACTCAACGTTCACTTCACACAACTGCTCGCTTTGTACTGTGTCAGTTCTGCAAGTTGCTCTGGATATGGGTGTCTGCTGAATGCTGAAGATGTGGTTGTTATGTGGAGGAGTAGGGGGGGGGGTTGGACACAAACACTGGGGAGTTAACTAAAGAATGAATAGGAAAGTTCTATTCAGGGATGAAATCCCCCCTTCATTTCATTATTTTTTTTTTTTGCCTTTTCCTCTTTAGTTTTTTTTTATTACTGATTGCCTACACCTTCTTTTGCGCCAAACAATTTTTTACTTATTTTAATTCTGTTCTATTTATATTTTTTCCCAGAGGGAAAAATATATTTAGCAAATATCAAGGGTTAGTTCAAACAACGGTCAGATATGTAGTATCGCAACATTCCACCTCTATAAGCTTTTAGCTTAATGTAATAAATATCTATAAGGAAAGCAAGTATTTTAATAATAACAATTGGTGAGTTTTAAGAGTTAGGCTGTAGAAAAACCATGAAAGTACAAACTCTTAAAAACATTTTTTTTTTTTTAAATCAGGAAAGAATTAACAAAAATATATAAACACCATCTTTACTGGGCGTCACATTGGAAAAGCTGTGGCATTACCACAGGGGTCCGTAATAACGGACTGAAATGCTTTACAGAAAGTTCACACACGATTTTAGAGTGTTATATGGCTGTTTAGATAAAAAGAGCTGTAGAGAGGTCGGGCAGTGACATTAGACCGGAGGCCCTGCTTAGGGTTAAAGTCAGGACTCTGATCTGGTCTGGACCACTGGAGCGTGATTTACACGAAATCTAACAAATCGCATCGTCATTGGACTTGCAGTGTACATGGGAGTTAAGTCGTGGTGTAATGTAAAGAATCTTTACCAAAAATGCGAGAATGTCAAGGTCTTGAAAACCAGAAAATACTTTTAAAAGAGCTTATTTATTCATCAGAAGTCATTTTTAATTCTTTACTCTAAAATAAAAAGAGCTGTAACTATTAAGAGACGTACATTCCATAAAGCAACTAATGCCAACTGAAGCATTATTGTGTTTTTATTTCACCTTTCATTAAGGGTTTGGAACCGCAGTTATGTCTGACATCCTGCTTCACTGGAGTATAAATATTTGGCGGGGTAAAGGCCACATTCCTTAAGTCACTGATCAACACGAGGAAGACTGCAGAATGCACAAATTATTTTGTAACGAGTCAAAATGTGTGAGGACTCATAAATCAGCAGGCAAGAGCTCAGAATGCCAGCAGCGGGCACTGCCAGGGTCCTCTCGAATATTTTCAGCGACTTGGCAGAGGCGCTGGTTCCGAACCACGGCCACGAATTGAAAAAGGCATTCGCAGGAAAACAATGACAACATTAATGTTTGTTATTCAAATAGTGCTCTTAGTCATTATAAAAACTTGCTGGCAGCTATTCGGTTCACAATGCTGTTACACAATGGCTGCGGGACCTGAATGTCTTGTTACTTCAAGCTGCTCTTCAGTTAATGTAGCTGGAAATCACATCATGCAGCTTAAATGTGCATGACATTATCATAATCAATCATGATGGCCTTTATTAGCTTTTCTATGGGTCTCAGCTAAATTATCTGCATCTTGGTGTTAATGTCATTATAATGTTATTGCCCATTGTACTTAACAAGGTATATAAAGATGTTGGTTTTGGGTGAAGGAGCTTAAAACCTACCAACCCTAACTCCAGTGAACAATGATGAAATGAACTGGAACATCTTTTCATCTTTTCTGTATGATAGAAATGAACAGTCTGCATTCCTTAAGGGTACCATGGAATAAGTTATGTTCTTGATATTCTTTTTATACAATCAAGGACTCCCATATTGGCTGTATGTCAAATTTTTTTACATGGGCGTACCTTCCTAACGCACACAAGAATCCTTAAAAAGAACACATGGTAACAAGAATTTATCACCGCTGTCTAAATTATACACATCTGTATGTAAGGTAGCTGAATTTATGAACCTGCTCAAAAAAAAAACAATCTCTTTTCATATGACCTATGAGCTACTTTAAACTGATGCACCTACAACAAGAACATATGCAATGGATGGTCTTGCCCCTCACAAGTTCTGCACAACCACCAATCACGCAACAAATTTACTAGAAAAAAAATAAAATTTTAACACAATGACATTATAAAAAATGAATAGATTAAATAATATGTCAAAAAAGTGTATTAAAATAAAATGACTTCTAAATATGAAACATAATAATGATAATTTAAACCCCAGAAACCAAAATTTTACATTTTATTTTGGGCTTAAAATGCAGGATAAAATGTGTGATTCGGCCAAAAATAACAACAAAAAATAAAAAAATACTATTAACATGTTTTTTCAAATCATTTTCTAGCAGATAATCTTATCATTAGTGTTTCTTTTAAGGAGAACAGCCTTGTGCAATTGTTTCTATTCCAAATTCCATATTTCATTAATTTTCTAAGAAGCTCATGATGCTCTACAGTGAACAAAACAAATGCACATATGAAAGTGCAGTGTCTTTTTTATGTATTTTAGCAATAAAACAGATATTGTTTAAACAGAAATACATCATTTATAATCAAGAAAACGTGTATTTCAGGCAGGGTGTCCAAACTTCGTCTTTGGACTGTAAGTGCATCAAGATGTTGATCATTTACAAATACACTTTTCAAGGTCTGTGGCTTGAACTTAAAGCTGAACCTGAAGTCTGTTTCTCAACACTGCTGTGGCCTTTGTGCAAATTGTACATAATGACCACCCTTACTGGATTTCACAATATGCTCCCTCAATGTGTCTAAGTTAAATCATACTCCTGAAATATCTCCCTCTGCAATTTTATCATCTGTAACTATAATCAACATAAATTGCATAGTTGTGAAAGAAAAAGAAAAAAAATGTGTCTTTAGTCAAAATTGTAAGTGTCTAGTAGCCTGCGATGCTTTTCTCGTGCAATATTGTAATATTAATTGAATTCAGTACATCAGTGTAGGGCAGTGGGTGGTGCAGATAGATCTTGTGCAATTCAAAAGAGTGCTTTAAATGTCCATCATCAATCCTCACTATGGCGTTTGACACTCGGTTGACATACAACACAATACGGATTGACGGGCAGACAGGCTGAGAGCTCATGCATGGACAGTCAATTGTGTAAGCTGCTGCAAAACTCTAGCGAGCCAAGTGGTCAGCCTTCCAATTCATATCAACTAAAAGAGGGGTATTAACACTGGTGGAACTGTGGGACCAGGTAAGAAACCAAAAACTTAGCACTTCCATGCAGAATGGGAGAACTTCTTTTTATCACCATAAATTAAAGTGTAAGTGACCACAAATGTATAGAACTGTGCCATAAGGGTTTATGCAATTATACTTAGATGTAATATATATGATATAACATTTTAAGTGTAAGACCAGTTCCCATATTCATTAGATTTTATGCATTTCCCTTTAAAGCCCTTCATCATGCATCATATGAGAAAATAACAAATAGAATTAGGAGGTTCAGAAGGTACCGCAGCTCCCAGTAATAAACCAAAAAAAGCAGATCAGACTGATCATACCACATGACATGTATTGAAGGGCGTGTTGCTTCTAGAGAACAGCTTTAGTTGTGCTTATGTGGTGATATAGAAGCAGAGAGAGAGAAAGAGAAAAGAGAAAAAGGAGGTTAAGGGGCTCGGCTTACCTGCTCTCAGGTAAACGTTATCTGAGAAACAAACAGACAGGGATATAGATGACTAGCAGATACACAACTCCAATACACACACACGCCCGCCCGCCCACACACACAAACACACAAAATGGATAAATATATTTACACACACACAAGTAAACAAACACACGAGCACAACCTTGTCATTGACTCGTGTGCATCGTTACTCAAATTCCATGTTAATTTGATCTTTTAATAATAAAGAAGTTTATCAAATAATAAAAACATCAAAAAAACCAATGTAAAAGTGTAATAGCACGCTATAAATGTTTTAGTAGTCGTGTTATATATAACTAGATAAATATCTAAATATCCTCCTTTTTTACTACTACCTAACAGAACAGTGGCCACGCCTCGTTCCCTGAAACCAATACAGTGGTCACGCCTTCTTCTTCACAAAAATCGGTAGATACAAAGGCCACACCCCTTTCCTTGCTGACATCACATGCTTGATTCTGGTGGACAGAACCTCATTTCCATTGGACAAGCTAAAATGTTATGCCAAAGACCACGGAGCGCTTTCATTCTCACAGAGAACCCGAAGGATTTTCACCAAAATCTAATAACTGAGCCGAAACACTCGAGGAGGTTGAGTCTCCGACCAAGCCTTGGTCCTCACAAAGTTTCTTCTTTTTAAAACTTATTTTCAGACTTAGAATGTTCTACAGCTGCTACAGAAATAAACTAAAACTTTACTTAAGCTGATGGAAGCAGCACCTCCTTAAGTGGAAGGAATAAGAACAAAGCCAGACTTCACTCACGGACAGGCACAGAAGCCACGCCTCCTTTATGGAATATGACATGAATTTATAAACAGTGCTGGGTGCAGAAGCTGGACCTTCTTTAATGTAAATGATGGATATAGCATCTGCACCTCCTTTAGTGGCACTGACAGTGAGAGGCCACGCCTCCCGTATTTGGAGTAACTGGTACAAAGACCCAACATTTTTTTCTGACACTAAGAATGTATAATAAACTACACAGTATAAAACATAGATTAAAATGCAGCTTTCTTGGAATTACAAGCACCATGATTTTTTTTCCTGTGGATTTTTAATTCTTACATCACATTAAAGCAACAATTTCGTGACAGCAGTTTCCGCAGATCCTTCTATGACGTCTTGGTACCATGTGGGACTGACGGCTCGGCTCTATTTTGGATGTTCTAAAGCTGTCGTTGTTCTCAGGAGGACAAACCCAGCTTTCATTTATAGCACGAGCACACACACAGTTTACACCCAAACGATAGCAGAGGCTGTGGACAATGCTACGGTAACAGAGAAGTGTTCATATGAGAGAGAAAAAATGATTCTACAATCAGAACAGATCATTTCATTTCAATTTAAAACTAAATTGTTAGTCTTTTCGTATTTGTGAGTTTGTTTTCCTTTTTTGCATCTCTTGAACATTATTCCCTTTATTTATTCCATTATTTAAATCATTTTGTTCATCTGTTTTTAACTGTATTTGTTTTTTTTATTTATAGACATTGGCCTTCTGTTCTTTAACTTTAATACATGTTTAAGTATTTATTAATTTATCATTTTTCCTTTTGCTTCTTATAACTACATTAACACACTTGTATCCATGAAACACAGCCAGTCCACTAATTTGTGCTTTTGACTTTTCCAGAAAATTAATTCTAAATTGGGCGGCACGGTGGCTTAGTGTTTAGCACGTTCTCAGCACTAGGGATTCCCGGTTCGAATCCCCATCTGGGTGGAGTTTCCATGTTCTCTCCGTGTCTGCGTGGGTTTCCTCCGGGTTCTCCGGTTTCCTCCCACAGTCCAAAAACATGGAACAAGTTAATTAAATTCTCAAAAATTGCCCCCTATAGAGTGTGTCTGTGTGAGTGAGTGTGTGCCCAGCGATGGATTGGCGCCCTGTCCTGGGTCTATCTGCCCAGCGCCCGAGATGTTCTCCCCTGGATGGGCATGGGGAACCCCACCGCAACCCTAATAGAGGATAAGCGGGAGATAATGAATGAATGAATAATTCTAAATTGAATACATACATTTTCTAAACAGAAAAAAAAACATAAATTGATAAATTGATGCAAAATGCAAACTAAATAAGGAACTTAATATCTTTTTTAGGAGATTATCTGAGATTTAATGTAAAGTCCAGAAAAAACAATTCGTTTTTTTTATCACGATCTTAAAATAACAGATGTAGCTGAAGAACACCTTAATTAATGTACCAGACTCTCATGATAACAGTTTCCTAGCAGATTGGGATGGATCAGTTTTTTTCCTTATTTATTTACTTATTTAGTTAGCAGTTTTTCACACCTGCCATTAGGATCCTCTGTGCTTTGTAGCTGCAGGTAAGACTGTATTAAAGGTAACATTATGGATGCCAACCCAGCAATTCCCTCCTGCTGCTTGCCCTTTTCCTAAAAAATGCCTTTTTATTGATACAAATACATGAAAGAGACTGTACTCTTCAAATCCACAACCTCTGCACATGAAATTCCATAAAATTAATATACACCCCTTTTGGAATTGTGGATTCCATGAAGAACATTTAAAAGGCTCTTTTGAAGCTTCATAGTAAACTGATTTTCATTCAGTTTTGTTGAATTATATTTTCAACAGCAACAAAATGCTTTCAAGCCAAAAGGTTTAAGACATCAAAAATCGGTTCCTCTATTCAGTCCTGTGTATTTCAGAATCTGCGATGCAGCCACACTGATGAAACTTTCAGTCGCAAGCAGAGACCCATAAAGATTAAGCAGCGTGTCTCATTGATTAACGCTACACTTACTGCACTTATGGAAAACCAGTCCCGGATCTGAACGGCAGCCAACGTGGCGTACGAGCCAGACGTCTTCCATCACTGTCCTGTGACTCAACTCGTAATTATGACCCAGAATGACAGTCCATTGTTTTCTCATTGTAAGCTCATAAATATACCTATTTATTAGAAGCTCTTTTGTACAAACTCGGTTCCCACAATTCTCTGATCTATATTACATACAAGCTTTAAAAAGCCTCAAGGCTTTGTGGCTTTGACAGACATTCAGGAAACATCATGAGTCATCCAATAATACTCCGTGAGTAGCTAGACGAAGAGGCCTGGATAAGACTAGACATACCGATATTCGTTTTCCACTCTGCCATACCAACCAAACCACAGCGAACCGAAGTTCTGTTTTTTTTTTTTTTTTTTAAACAGATGAGCAGCCGAGTCGATAAATAACATCTACACCTCAGGCTGTGGTGTGCAAGTTCACATTTATAACTGAGGCTCCAGCAGTGTGCAGAGCCACAGTATGATGGTGAAGTCAAAATCATAGATATTAACATATAGAAGAAAATAAATACATTAATGATCTCCTTCAGGTTTTGTAACGTCTAAATTGACCTGAGATGTTATTCTCCATAATCTTAAGATCCAAATCATCAGTCCTGGGTTTGCACAAACACATACGGACAGATATTTTGAGACAGCATTGCTTTTTGAACTTTCTAATTATGTTTGAGAACATGACTTGTTAACATGACTGGTTAATGTCCTCTCATCAAACATCAGTTTCTGACATAAAGGCACAAATACACTCCAAATTCTTGCAGCGAGTGGAAGTGGTTAGCAGTACTACTGTGGCAGAACCTTAATACAGTACATCATAAAAGCTTCTGATGGTCAAATATAACACGTCCCCAAATTTTTGTCCATTTGGTGAAGCCTGGTGGTGGACTGGTGATGATCCACTGAACAGATCCACACTGAACTCCAGAATAACACTCAAACACACTCTGTCTATCTGATGAACGCAGAAATAATCATGTCTGCATATATACAGTTTAATATGGAACTCAAAAGAGGAAATTAGGATATAAAGTTTTTGGGGCTGTCCCTAATTATTCATTTGTCTTTAACTAAAAATTTCAAAACCAAAGAGCAACTTCTCATGTTAATGATCCCCTTATTAACAGCAGTATGACTTCATTAGTATGTGGAGAAGTCACTAAATTTAATTCTCCCAAATTTATTTTCTGTCTGAAATTCTGAAACTACTTTTAATATTTTCCCCCATACATGAAATAAACCAACAAGGTCCCAGGTATCATTTCCAAGCAAGGCAGTGGATTCTGTCTGCGTGGAGTTTGTACGTTCTCCATGTCTACACGGCCATGTGTAAGAAAACCCCCAAAGCATTAGTAGATCAATAGAAGATTATTAATTATTGTGTGATCAGGTTAAATAAATTAGAAAATGAATTAATGGGGCAAACATTAGAGTGTCGAGCTGTCCCTCTAACAGTAGGGGGTTTTATACCCCATGTGCAAAAGTTGCCAAATGTGGGTCCACACCGGATGAACCATCCACAGTGACACTTTGAAATTAAAAATGGGACATGTGACAAAATTAGGCTTCATCCCGATCATCTTTTGAAGAATGCTTTGGCATGTTCATCTCTACATCTTATATTTTCCACTGCAAGTGTTTTTACCTTCAGGTGGCTGCAGCAGTTTGTTGTTCTGCGTGCACCAGCCCACTGGATGCAGCTCTGCAGTCATGATGTCACACCAGAAGTCTGCGCTGCGTTCGTCGCCGTAGCCGCAGTAGCGCAGCAGCAGCAGCTGGCCACATGTGGTGATGACGGTGGCCACCCAGTACGAGCCATCGCGGCTTTTATCAGCCACCTCTAGCTTCATCCCCGTCTGAAAACTGCTCTGTAGACTTAATTCCACCTAAACATACAGGCGAGCACACATACACACACACACACATCATTATTGCCTGACACCTAGTTCTTCTGTGTTATTGTCAACAAGACAACATTATGAAAAGAAAATAGTCTGAGGCCTAGGCTGCATGTTGACGTGTGTGTGTGTGTGTGTGTGTGTGTGTAAGAGAAGAAAAGCACTCACATGTTTGAATGAGGTGTGTGCAGCTGCTGTGGCTCCTGTTTCCTCCAGATATTCTTCCCAGTTAAAGTCTGACTCGTCTTCAGTACTCTCCATATCTAACACAGACACACACACATAATTGCAGACAGACAGATATGCGTTATTGTGTACTCATACTACACTATTGGTGTAGGGGTTTTGCATCCACTGCTGTGCCTTCTGCTATTATTACGTTTCTGTATATGATTAAATTAACATGACAAGCAACCGATCAACTTGTGTCTAAAACAATAATAAGTAAATGGGAAATATTTATATATACTTTTCAAACATGTGTAAGACTTTCACCGATGTTAAGTGCTATTCACTACAACAACGTGGCCCTGGGTTCGATTCCCATGCAGGATAGACAGGGTCCTTGTTTGTTCCGGTTTCCTCCCACAAACCAAAACATGTCTCAGCAAACAAAAGTAATTTCCTCCGAAGAATAAAGTTAATCTCTGCATCTGCCCTGCAGTGGGCTAGTGACCCATCCAAAGGGTTTTCCTCCTTTTGCATACAAGACAGCTGAGTGATGTTTTACAGCGTTTACAGATATAAGCTGTACAATAATATTGTTTTACACGTGTTACCACCTCCCAGACACTTCTGGAGGTCCCACATTGAGCCTTGATCTATGCAATATTTATTCAGAAAAAAAAAGAGAGGGAAAAATATGTTATAGCCCTTTTCCCTGTCACTTTAACTTGATCTTTAGATGGTCTGTCTTAAAAACTATCAAAAAATCAATACACAAAAAAAACCAAACACAAACTGTAAAATAAGGGATTATGTCTAATTCTTCACCCTGAAATTCTACATCATGCATCTGTCTCCATAATACACTGTGAAGTCTTGAGTTTCACCCAACGGCTTTTCATTCCTTTGTTTTTTTATTGAGTATGAACTCAGGATCAATGCCCATGTGGAATGATTGAGCGAGCTGGCTACACCATCACGCCCAGCTCTCCAGCCAAACCTCTGCACTCCATGTTCTTACCTCCTTCAAATTATTTCTGAAGGCTATAACGTGTAATGTGTAGGTGTCCCCATACTTCTGTCCATATGAATGAGCATAATGGTCTGTGTGTTAACTTTTCCTACTCAAATTAATAAATGTGTACAGAGGCTTTAACAGATTCGCATTATATGTACCTAATAAATTGGAAAGTCAATAGCTCTAATGCAATAAAGCAGCCAAAGCAGATGTAGTTTAAAACTGATCAGATTACACTGATCATATCTTCAGTTGTATAATATGTAACCAGATTTGATTCTCTTGTCAACAACAGTGAGCTGTAATGCTGCAGGATGACAGCGGCGCTCAAAGACATCTAATGTACGTGAACCTTTAGACATCTGTATATAAAGATTATATGCTTCTGCCTCCTGTTTTTATATCATCATGCTCTGAATTTAAATATATATTTTTTTAAAACTCTTTCTATATATAAATATAACTGAAATCATGCTGTAATTATTATTTTTTTTTTTTTTGAAGAATAACGTGCTACTTAATTTGTGCAGCATGTTATTTAATATGTTTGCACAGTCAGCCTGGATAAAGCTTTAATCTCTTCTGTGGGAGTAATCCCATTACATCATTACAGCACTGATGACATCATGACCTCTGAGGACAGAAGACAAAACATCACTCGCTCTTAGCTAAAGCTACATTCAAAGATGTCACAGAAGCATATTGAAGAACGTTACACAGAGACACGCCGTAATGCAATTATACAATTACCAACACAATGAATCACAGACTGAATGAACAAGTGGGAGAAATGCCTAGCCATGTATTTCAAAGTCGTACAAAACAGTTGGAGGAAGGCCCTTTCCTGTTGCAGCTTGTCTGCATCCTGGTGCCCCAAGCATGACAATGTTGGAAGAACATGAGAGGCTCACAGAGAGCTCCTCCTAACTTAAATATAAAAAAAATAACAATAATAATATAAATTGTAAAAAATTATATATATATATATATATATATATATATATATATATATATATATATATATATATATATATATATATTGCTGGGCACACACTCACTCAGACACACTCTATATGGGGCAATTTGGAGAACTCAATTGACTTGATCCATGTTTTTGGACTGTGGGAGAAAACCAGAGAACCCGGAGGAAACCCATGGAATCCCTAGCGCTGAGAGGCGAACGTGCTAACCATTAAGCCACCGTGCCGCCTATATATTATATATATATATATATAATTTAAAGAAAGTAATTAATTAGTTTATTTCTTTAAGAATTGTAGACCCCCTGGCTTTAGGACTTGATGGTAACAGCTGTATTGATATCTGAGCCTCACCTGAATGGCCTTGTTCTGTATTTCCATTGGCCGAGCTTCGAGTCCACCCCACAGCCGATGTCATCGTTCTACCTCGTGACGGCCGTTGCCTCAGTAACTTGGAGTAAGGATGATGGGCTCACCACACAGAGTATGTATGCGGGCTGCACATAAAGCAAGAATCCGCTGAAATGAACTTAACACAGAGAATGCAGTGACTAAATGTAAATGTAATGTAAATGAATGTGAACGCAGAAATTAATCACAGCTTTTATTTTGCTGTTTTGTCAGTGAGCGTAGATTCATTACGATATATTAAAATCAGTTGAATAAGTAATAAATAACAGCTTCATGATGTTGAACGATGCACTTATTATGTTACATTCCCAGCATTCAGCAGATTCTTTATTTCACTCAGCTCATCTGACCATCGTTTAGAAACCGGATTATGAACTGACGCCATATTAAAATGCAAAGTTTACACCAAGTGTCGAGGGATTGTGGTGAATGTTCTCTAAAAGCATCATTTTATAACGTAATGCCTTCATCAAACGTTTAAGAATTTTACCGTTTAATCTCGCAGCTTTGTTAACGTTCGGTTCTGTGGCAGGAGAACAAACGTCCTCCACACAAACAGAACAGCTGTAAATCTTCTGAACAGGATTACATGGCAGGGTTGAATCCACTTTTTGTTTTCGGCATTTACGACCCTTTTTTTTTTTTTAACAATGTGATTTACATAATCAAGTGACTGCTGGGTTCAGTGTAAAGGAAACTGCCCTGAAGAGTTCTGGGTCACACTTTAGTAGAAACAGCCTGGGAATTTTTGGAAACCAGCTCAAGCCCTCATGGGAGATTAATCAGAGAGCGCTGATACAGTAGCATACACTTCACATCATTCTTAAGATAGCATTCCGGTGACCAGTGGTATCTCAGCAACTCGGATCATGTCAGGACTTTGGGTTACAACATTCTGGCTCAGAGAAAAATCATCTGCCAAATTTGTTATTAATAAAAAAAAGTCAGTTGCTGATACACGAGATACATGTCGTGAATGTTAGAAGTAAACGTTAATGACTTTAATTTCACATTAAAGCCTGTGTGGAGTTGGGCGCTGGGAGTCTACCACCATCAAAAGAACGAGCAACCAACAGGAACGTGTTTTGTAGAATGAGTTTTGATGACAAACCCACATTCAAAGCTTTTATTTAAAAGTTAGTGGCAAATTTTCTAACAAAAACATGAAGCGGCAGCTTAAAAAATACCAACTGCACACAATCCACAAACTAATTCTGTTCCCTGTAACACGTCATTATCCTTAAAGACGAATCTACAATTAGCAAAACACACAGCAGTGTTGCGTTTAGACTGTAGATTCTTCCAGCTGGCAAAATATTATAATCAGATTGAATCCGAGGCATTTCATACAGACACATGTTTTCCAGCAGATGCTTCAAATTCCAAAGTGCCTGCTTAATAAATCATTAATTCCAACACTTGTTTGAAAATTAAAGGATTATTCGAACAGGAAACACTGCTTCGTTCTGAGTCTAATTACGATTTTGGTCTTACACACTCGCGCTTGTTTAATTATGTTTTAATCAGAGCGCTGGAGGATGTTTTTGGAATTGCGTGTAAAGCCTCTCTGTGTGAGGAATGCAATGCTGCCAGTGCCATTTCTTTTGTCAGTGACGCTACAGGCCTAACAGGAAATAGATGCTGATGCTATCACAGCTGTAGTCAGTTCTCTCACCAGCCACGTGATCCTAAACTGGACACAGTGCGATGGCAAGGCAGAATTTTGCAACCACTTATTGAACCTCAGTGTGTTGCTCAGCAGTGCTGATAACACTTTGCACAGCAATGGATTTCGGCAGTTCGGGGCCACGTATCGATCTTTGCACACTTGACGTTTTTCACTACGTCGATATATTCTAAAGTCTAAGCCAGCGCCAGAGTGTTTGGGGGTGCGTTTAGGATTCTAAAGATTTACATCGGTCACCCCCGGCCGCAGCGGCATTGCGTCGAATCCGGTAGACGGTGTCAAGAACACACTTCAGTTTGGAAACCAAGCTTGCGCCACATTAACTTAATAAGTGAAGAAACTAAAACTATTATTACTAAAGCATTTTCCTGCTTTATATTTGATGGGACCTGTAATTAATAGTAAGCACAGCATGTGAACCCCTTAATGACGGAGAACATTTATATCTTTAACATACTCACAAGTATGTTTTTGGATGTGAAAGTAAACACACTCAGGCACAGCATGTAGCCTTTAAATAAAATTGAACCCAGGACTTTTTAACCGCAGCTAACCATGGCCATCACTTCCCCATGTATCAGTTCAAATTAAAAAAAGAAATCCCCAGTGGGGGACAGAGTTGGTGGTTTTCGAGGGGGAAGGCTCGTTATGGACCTTTATAGAGATGATAAATATCGTATGCATCATGTGATGAGACCGTAGGTGAGCAAGTAAGTGGCAGCTTTAGAAATCGCTCACCTTGAATGTAGTAAAAATGCATCAAAAAGGTGTTTTATGCAAAATGCAAAAGCATAGAAAAGTAGAGTAATGCTGCACCACATGGAAACAGATCCAAACATCATCGGACATGAGCTTTTTCCACATTTTAGCCGACACTGAATAGCTTTACACATGATGTCACCTGCAGCAAAGCAGCTCCCAACAGAGGCCCTGTGAAAGGGACAGTACGAGGTGTAATCTTACAAACCGATGTGCTGGCAGCAAAAGAAATGAAATTAAACAGACAAACAAACTCGGCTGAGACTATATTTAACTCAACAGCAAAAACGTCTGTTCAGTCAGGCAGACTGGGGTCTTTCATAGCCGCAAACCCGGGCAGGCCGCCCCTCTGGGATTGTTATCTCACTTTGGAGTTGTCATCACGTTCATCATATCAATAGCAGAGCGTGACACACCCACATTTCAAGCAGAAACTGAAAGAGAGTTGTATAAGGGCATGAACACTTCCCTGAGGGAGAGTACGACATAACGAAAATAGTGAGAACTTCCAGTTATAGAAATGTAAAAAAAAATAATTAACAGAAGTTAACAAAAAGCCACTAAACCCCCCCCCCCCCCAACAGATACTGCGGGCAAAAATAAAAATGAAATAAGTTTATAAAAAAAAAGTGCAGCAGCTGATTACTCACTTCATTCACTGGAAAAGCTCATTTCAAACTAATGGCACCACTGCAGAACCTCGAACACTACAAGAACTTATCCTGTAGAACCAATAATTAGGCTTCAATTCTCAACAATTAATGCGGATGGTTCCAGTTCTCTGAAAGTTCTCACATGATTCAGAGTTTAAAGCCCAGCATTACCATTCGGCTACTCATGGAGAACTGCAGAGTCAAAGTTAAAACTGGTGGTTATTTAAAAGTCAAATTAGAGCATGACAAAAAGTTCCACATGGGTTTACAGGGCAGTGAACCGATGGCTTGGCTAATAATCTGCCTGACGATTTCTTTATTTAGCTTCAAAAATATTAAAGTCAACAACTTCTGTTTAAAGTGAAAGAGGAAACTGTGTGTATAGTTATGTGCAGATAAGGAAGGGCTGAGTGTGCATTGTGCTGTGGTATAGCCACCGTGTTTAAGTGTAGGGGGCGGGACATGTTTGGTATTCACTTTGAAGAGCTAAATATGCACATTCCACCTTTTATGTTTAGATTTCTGTCACTGCGTAGCTCAGCACTTAACCCTTAAGGGCAGCAAGTCCCTACAGGTTAAAAACTCGAGTATTGTATCGAGTATTATAATAATTGTTGAATAAATATTAGGTCAACTGAATGTGAAAAACATTAAATCCAAGGATTATATCCATGGTTTTAACACATCTAACGACAAGCTAAAAAGATTACTGTTTAAAGCATGACATGGATCAGGTGCTGAATATTTTCCAAAGATGAAGAGGGCATTTACAAAAAAATTTAAAAACTTCTTCTCAAGTCCATCTGCTAATTGCTCCATGAGCAGTTCAGATCCTAATCAGCTCGCCGTAGTCGAAAATCTGTAGTTCCCCCCTTCATTAAGAACCCGAGACAGATGTTTGCAAGAAAATTACTTTGTGTGGAATGTGATTTCCAAACTAACCTTGCTACACAACACAGAACGAGCCAGAAACAGCTGGTTCCTCATCTGGGTACCGGACTTGCAGAGTACGTGAATACGGACATACAGTGGGAAAACCCACATAAAACACAAGAAGCATATTTACAACACAAATGAGGGAATAGTCCGCAGGTAGGCGATAGTTAACACCCCAAGAGCCGTAATAAAACCCAGCAGGAACATGTTTAAATGCTGCTCAACTCTGGCAGCCGGTCACTGCTGGGTTTTTTTTTTCAGCGTTAAAATCAAGTCAAAGTCAGCTTCATTGTCCAGAACGCAATGTATAGGAAAAAAAAGACTAAAGGACATACAAAGCATTAAAATTGCGTTACTTTCAAGCCCAGGGTGCAGCAAACGAACAAACGAAAGAATAAAAAGCACAAAAAAAGTGACATGTGCACCTAACAGATTAAGGTCAGTGCAATTACAAACAGTAGGCCACTTAAAGTGTGGAGTGCGTAACCAGTTCCTGAGGATGTCAGTTCAGTATTTCTCAAAGGGGGCGGGGAATCAGGAACCCTGAGTTTGTGTATTGTGGGGAGGGGGGGGATACAAAGTCTGTGTGTGGGGGTAGGGGGGGGGGGGCAAAAAAGGACCCCCCCCCCCCCCCCCCCCCCCCCCCCCCCCCCCCCCCCCCCCCCCCCCCCCCCCCCCCCCCCCCCCCCCCCCCCCCCCCCCCCCCCCCCCCCCCCCCCTTCCTTTTTTTTTTTTTTTTTAAACAGGGACGGCTGCCAAATGTATAATTTACCTCTGGCCATTTGCTAATCGCTTGAAAAAGTCCAAGAGAATAGCATTGCTGTTAAAACAAAAAGCAGAGCCCTTAAAGTATTACATTAGACATTTTCTTATGCGCATTGCTGAGGAATTACAGATGTGACATTTCATCTCAAGTATTAGGTCACAATGTCTCTTTACATTAATAGTGATTAAAAGCAGAACGCTGACCTACAGAATGCTGTGTTTTAGTCATTATAAGTGTTATATATTACACAGCTAAATAAAGACACAAGTGAAAGGAGGAGAGAGAGAGAGAGAACCAGAGAGAGTATATATAAACTGCTTATATTAAGGTTACTGTTTATTTTACTATACACTTTTAGTAATATAATCTATATCCTTTTATCTGGTAAAATGTTTGTCCCTGGGGCAGGACAATCTAATATACTTCTATGAACCTCTCTGTACAAGTGTGCCTTCAGTTCTGATGGTGTATCATTACAATGATGTGTGTATGTAATGAGTGTGAAAGGCTTTTTCACAAGCTGCCAAAGTTTAGTTGGCTATTACGTTTCTTACATTCAGCAATTAATGCAAATTTTATAAAGACGTTTTGCAAAGAATTTACATTTTTTGGAACATGAGGGTTAAAAAAAAAAAAAAAAAACAGGTTCCGTAGAACAGACCTTCTGGAAGGAGGTTTCTTTGGATTTACATGATCTGCACTCGCAAAGTTATTTTTGTTCAGGTAGAACCAAATGTTCTGGGTGGTGCTAGAACAATTGTTCTATGTTGTTAATATAAACGAATCGTTAATGAGATCTGAAGGAAATAAGCTTTAGTGCTAAATGATACAAAACTCACCAGACTTTGTTCTACAAAAATGAACATTAACATTTCAACGTGTTAAGTCTGACCACAAGTTTTACAGACTTTGCTGGTGTTGATTCAGATGTTACCACACACACACACACACACACACACACACACACTTCAAGTAAAGTTTCTAAGAATAGAGTTCCTTACAACAAGTTTCTATGAAAAGTCTTTTGAAGAATATCAACGAGAACCCATCGAGAGCAAACAGGAGATTCTGACTCTGAAGGTCAACTGATAAAGAAACGAAAAGCATAAAGTCTGTTTCGTCTTCCAGAAGGTTCTTTGAAAACAACTGCCTGCTTGTAAAGAACCATTTTCTTACACCCTCTTTCAGAAGCTTCAAATCGGCTGGCGCCATTAACACAGAAGAGAACATGAACAAGCAGTTTATTCAGCCCTGTAGTGTCGCCACTGTTGTAAATAACTGAGAACCTTAGAACCTGAGTACCTACTAGGTCCGTTAAATCCTAGACAATCCATCCAACAGGATTAAGACTCGGAAACAGGAGTAAATAAACACGAGTGCTGATCTCAGGTTGTTAGAACAACACCTGTTTGGTTTTGTGAACATTGATTATTGGAAGATTCGACAGCGAAGTCACAGTTCCTCACGAAAATGTTCACAGAACACACAATGCTCTTTTTTAGCAGTAGACTAGTTATGTAAATAAAACAAATAGACTAGTTCTATTGTCCTTCACAATTTTCCAGGAAATATACGATCTAATTGGGAAGAACATGGTCGATGGGAAATGTTCAGGAAGTACCCTCTTTAAAAGTTCCTGATGGTATATTTTGTGAGAATTATGGTTCTAAAAAACCTCCAAGAATCAACAGTGTCTTTAAAATATCATGTTCATGGTGAAATGGTTCTTCAGATTTCAGGAAAATGTGTTGTGCTTCTCTAGATCACCAAAATGGGATCCTGGTCTCATGATGTCATGATTTGACTATAATAATTTGCTGCTTTAAATGGTTTGTACACACAAACATACAACACATCCTTTATTTAACTCAAGAACAATTTACCATGGGGGAAAAAACCTAAATATTTCTGAAGAACACGAAACACTTAACGAGGTTCCTTCAAAGGAAAGAACCTCTGAAGAATCTTCAGGATCTGAGCCTATAATGAATGTCATTTTCTACCTGATTCATTGCCTAGTCTTTTTAGTAATGGAGTGGATGCGTGAAAGCCTCTGTCAGAGTGGAAATGCCCACGTTTACACCAACCGACGGGCGTGGAATTTCATTTCAGCTTCAAGTCCAAAGTTCTAAAGAAATGATATTGTTTATTGTAAGTTTGACCTTTAAATGGAACTACCCTGTAATTACTGGAACGGCTGGTGCTGCAAGGTTTTAAAGCTGCACACACACACACACACACACACACACACACGACCAAACTATTGCAGCGGAAAAAAACTCCAGCGACTTTCTGTCGGCGTTCTTTCGCGTCTCATTCATTAAAGCTCGATGCCCTTCACCGAAAGAAACGCGAACGCGCGGCGTCACTTGCGCACTCGCGTTTTTTCCCTCCTCAAACCTTCGCGTTGCACTTTATTCCACCTGAAGCCGCCATGTTTCCTCGGCTGCGCCGGCGCCTCTGCGCTCAGGTGGCGGCAGCGGCGCTCAGAGCGGCGGCGCGTCAACTTTGCGCTGAAATTCCCCGCGTTTGCGCCATTATTGCGAAACGAGGTCAAACTGCGGCAAAAAATAATAAATAAAAAAATTAAAACATTTTTAAAAATTAAAAAAAGTGCTTTCGGGGTTCCTCCGCGTTCGGACGCGGGGTGCTGTGGTTGGACGGCGCGGCTCTTAATGAGACGGATTAATTAATCCAGTTCGGATTGGCGGCTCGCGGCGCGGCGCGGCGCGCGCGGCGGCTGTTTACGCTCAGCCGAATCGAAAGTACACGCGCCGATCTGCCCAATTCTTCCTACAGCCTCGGCTTAAATAATCCACACCAGCAGGTCGGCAGGACCTTCACCCATTCAAACTCGGTGTTCCTGAGCCTTTTTTCCGACTAAGAGAAAGCTCCTGAAAGCCCAAAAAAAATGCTTTTATTCGCCGGGGGAAAAAAACCTCTCCGCAGGCGGAAATTCAAGCAGAGCAACGCGGCCATGAGAGAGGGCTGGGGGTTTATTTCTAAAGGGTATTTAATGGGTTATAATTTACCTTGATGAAGTTTTAGGAGCCTGTCAAAATCAGCGATTCCCCCCTCTTCCTCCTCCGTTTGAAGGCTCCCCTCTCTCTCTTTCTCTCTCTCTCTCACTCGCGCTCTCTCGCTTTCTCAGAATGGCATGGCGCATCTGCGCATGTCCTCTCCAAAATCTTAAAAAAATTCGCAGTTGCAAAGACGAAAATGCCCATGTGATTATAAATAGAATTGGGTAAAGCCTGAAGCCTCCTCCTCCTCCTCCTCCTCCTCTTCCTCTGGGTGTAAACTACAGGCGATGGTGCCTTGTTATTTCTCTGCCTTTAACGCCACACGTCTCTCCACTATCACACAAAATCAGCTTTATCTTTAGCCACCAAACTGTTTAAACCCTTAAAAGAAAAAAAAAACACAAGAGCAGCCAAGAAAATTCATGCAGACATCTGCAAATCTCCTCTGAATGGAGAGCTGGTTAAAAAACTAATATCACTTACACTCATTTTTAAATAAGATCTGTTTTAACACCATCAATATAAAATAAAATAAAACTTTTTTTCTTTTCGAGGTGAAACTTATTATCTAGGTCTAAAATGTGTGTGTGTATTTAAACTTTATGTTAAGTTATGATGAGTTTTGTTAAATAACACCCAGTTGGGTTTTACAAAGAATTGCCTACTTCAAAGAAGATGAAGCCATATTTTTGTTCTGTGTATAACAAATACAAGTGTTGCTTGTTTAACAGGAAGTTACTAAGATATTATACATAAAGTTGACTAACTGCTTTAGATTTGTGGTTTTAAGGGGGAAAAAAAACAATGCATGACAGTAAATGTAGATCTAAACACATCATCTTTTAAACTTGCAATTGAGGATGAATTATGATACAGCAATGAGTTTTGTTCTTCGTAACACAGAGGGATAAAGCTCACTAACTAATACAATTTGTTTAATTGCCAGAAATACAACTTCTGATCAAGTAAATCAATGAATGTTTGGCATCAAGTCACATGATATAAGAGATGTTATTGTAATCAGGTTTGTTTCTACTGCAGTTAACTGTCAGCAAGAAATTAAAGCTGTAAATGGGAGTTAATTTATATAAATCATTATTGACGTGAAGAATGGTGAAAAAAAATGGTAAGGAAGCTCAATCAAAAACATCAAAGTTATCTTTAGTCCTGTTTATTGGCCGCTCAAGGAGGATGAGTCCCCCACTGAGTCTTGGTCCTCCCAAGGTTTCTTCCTTGAATAACAACATAAAAGGGAGTTTTTTCTTGCCACTGTCGCTTCGGCTTGCTCTTTGGGGGTTTAAAGGCTTTTCATTCTGTAAAGCTGCTTTGTGACAATGTACTGTTGTAAAAAGCGCTATATAAATAAATAACTTGAACTTGAACTTAACTTTATTTTCCAATCAATCATATAGACATGGAATTTTCTGGATAGAGACCAATATAAAATACATAAACCATTGTATACACATATGGTTCACTGGAAGTCTGTAAAATAGTCTTGGGTACATTAAATATACAAAACTACTTATTACAGGAATTCATGCACCAAATAATCTATAAAACCTTCAAGACAGGCAATTTTATTACACTTTTTATATATAAAATATTCAGTAAACAAATTACACTGCCGAAAATATGTTTTAACCCTAAATATCATAATAACAATGAAAAAATATATTTATTTGTATTAGTCAAATTCCTGCATAGTGTTAATTTTTTTTTTTTAGATTTGTGCAGTTTGGGGTGCGCTGTATCCTGACCCAGTCACTGTGTACAGATGAAGGTCTTATGAATCTCTTGTGGTCAGCACAGAATCTCTGGTGTATGAAATAAATAAATAAATAAATAAATAAATAAATAAATAAAAGATTAGCCAACCAGCATTTTCTTTTCTAATAATAAAATCTGCTTATATGCTGAGAAATTTTCTGCTTACGCAATGTAGTCATACAATGTGCACTTAGTTACATTTTCTATACTGAACAACTAATACAATAAGTTGCTGCTATCACTTTTATAAAGTCAGCAGTGAACTGAACTCCCACCTTTCTTACTTCGTTTCAAAATGCAGAGAGGGTGCAGAGAGAACCTAAACTGGTTACACATCCTTGTAAAGGTGATGCACAACCATAAAGCAACAGCACACTTCACTAACCAGAACATAAACATGCTGGGGTCAAGAAGCTTTGGTGTTGATGCTGGATTCACACTCAAGCAAGTTAACAAAGAAAAGAAAAGTGAATCATAAACTCCAACAAAATTTCTGATTAATTAGAATTAGTTCAGAAATAAAACATCTACTCGAGTCATACATTGTGTATAACACTCGTTATACACTCGTTGTGTATAACAGTACAGTTATGACATTTCATATCATAACTGTACTGTTATACACAACGAACCGACACCTTCTGACTGCCAACAACAATAAGGGATAGAAACCAATGCACAATGTTTTATAAACTCCAAGAAATTAAAGCAACAGATAATACAATTTGTAAAATTCTTGTTTCAACTAAAGGAACAAATTAATAACAACTGATTGTTAAATGTAAATGTGTCACAGAAGTATATTACCACCCATATGAGGCTTGTTTTCCATTAATCTCACCTAACAGGGTACCTTACTTACTGTTTAAGTAATAACAGGGATAAGATATAAGAGGTAAACACACAGTCCTGGTTAAAAATAAAAGGGATTAACGTTTAACCTCATCAGTAAATACAGTGATAAAGATCAGCAAAACAAATAAGTTCCAGCACGTTCTGTGTAAATGAATATGTTTAGGACCCAAGATTTCTTCGTTATACATTTTTTCTCCTGTACCTCACTGGCTCATGGGTTTGATTTGGCGTAGATTGATCTGTAAATGTAACAATTTACAGAACCAGGTCCTGTCTGTTTGCATATTCCTGCAGTGCCTGTCTGAATGTTGGAGGAATATGTAAATATGTGCATGAATGTTCATTCACCCAAACTATGACGGGCCTGCAACCTGACAAAGTCCCTGAGCCCCTCAACCGCCTGCATCCACACAGCCCTGCTCTCCTTGTCCTATCTAATAAAATCATCATATAAATATATAACCGAAGGAATAAACAACTCAATACAAAACAACACAACGCCCACACGTGGGCATGCTTCAATAATACTTGCCGTTCTTTGCTGCCCTCCAGTGGTTATTCTGGCGCACTGCACGAAACAATTCTCAGCTCTTTATCCTGTCTGCCAACCCCCGACTATTTTAGTAAGAGTAAGAGTCATATAGGGGTGCGGACAAGAGAAGTCCCTGGTCAAACAAAGTATTATATTTCATATATTATATTAATATATACATTTTCCTAAATAATTTAAGCGTTTAAATTCCCAGGAAAGCAAACGCTGCTACACTGGGCCTTTACAAACAGGAAGGACACACCTCCCAATCATTAAATTCAGGTGATTCGTTTAGTCTCATTAACATAACTAGACGTGCAATTAGGACTATATATAAATAAATATATATATATATATATATATATATATATATATATATATATATATATATATATATATATATATCATTCATTCATTATCTCCCACTTATCCTCTATTAGGATCGTGGGGGGGAGGGGGGGGTTCCTATGCCCATCCAGGGGAGAACGTCTCGGGCGCTGGGCAGATAGACCCAGGACAGGGTGCCAATCCATCGCTGGGCACACACTCACTCACACATGGGGCAATTTTGAGAATTCAATTAACTTGATCCATGTTTTTGGACTGTGGGAGGAAACCGGAGAACCCGGAGGAAACCCACGCGGACACGGGGAGAACATGGAAACTCCACCCAGGTGGGGATTCGAACTGGGAATCCCTAGCGCTGAGAGGAGAACGTGCTGACCACTAAGCCACCTTGCAGCCCTATATATATATATATATATATATATATATATATATATATATATATATATATATATATATATATATATATATATATATACATATATGTGTGTGTGTGTATCATATTTATCATATATACACACACACACACACACACACACACACATATATATATATATATATATATATATATATATGATGAACTTTTAAGGATAAAATAGGCCGTACTGTCTACTATACACTATGTAAAAGCTGCCAAAAATATGACTGGTATTTAGGCCTAAAAACCTGCAGTAGGCATCAAGTAGACGGTGTCTCTGGATGACCTCCTAAACTGATTATAATTTAATTTTTGAAAATATGATGTTTGCTCCTTATGTTCTTAAGTTCAGTGTACCATGAACCAGGCCTTAAATAAAAAAAAACACAAATGACTTGGACTCTTGGACTCTTTTTTTTGTTTCTGGACATCAAAGCAAAACTGGCCCGGCGCTCAGGAATCATTGAACCATTACGAGTGGAGAGAAGTCCAGCCTGGCTTTTCATTCTGCAGCTTTATAATTAATGGATATGAGTAACTTTAACTGAGAGGAAGCCGTAGACTTCATTTGCGCTTTGAGTATTTAAGTTTCCTTCCTCCTCCTACGCATGTGTTGTGTTTTGACAGAAGCAACATGCACATTGTTCTTCCGGAAACGTTCTGCCTTTGCTTTAATCACCACGGTTATTAAAGAGTAAATGGGTGAACACATGGGTCTCCAGATTTAAACTTAATAGCCCATCTACATGAATAAACCATTTATCTAGTTATTATCAAATTGCTTCGAAAATAAAAAATGTTCATGTGCTTAGACCTGATTATTTGAAGATATGTCTTTTGTCTGAGGTAACCAAGATTAGTTCATCACTTCATCGTTAACTCCATGTCTAAAAAAAAAAACCATCTATATCTATAAAAAAAATCATATATATATATATATATATATAGGGCGGCACGGTGGCTTAGTGGTTAGCACGTTCGCCTCTCAGCGCTAGGGATTCCCGGTTCGAATCCCCATCTGGGTGGAGTTTCCATGTTCTCCCCGTGTCTGCGTGGGTTTCCTCCGGGTTCTCCGGTTTCCTCCCACAGTCCAAAAACATGGATCAAGTTAATTGAATTCTCAAAATTGCCCCCTATAGAGTGTGTATGTGTGAGTGAGTGTGTGCCCAGCGATGGATTGGCGCC
>JAFMOD010000907.1:274792-318609 GCA_019802435.1 Corydoras maculifer
GGGGGGGATTCCATTCCCATCCAGGGGTGAACGTTTCGGGTGCTGGGCAGATACACCCAGGACAGAGCGCCAATCTATCCCTGGACACACACTCACTGACACCGACAAGCACACATATGGGGCAATTTGGAGAACTCAATTGACTTGATCCATGTCTTTGGACTGTGGGAGGAAACCGGAGAACCCGGAGGAAACCCACACGGACACGGGGAGAACATGGAAACTCCACCCAGATGGGGATTCGAACCGGGAATCCCTAGTGCTGAGAGGAGAACATGCTAAACCAATAAGCCACTGTGCCACGCATGTTTCAATGATTTCTTGTGTATTCATTCATGCATTCGTTTAATAATCCACTCATCCTCATTAAGGACACAGGGTCTCGGATCCTATTCCTAACATTTGCAAGTCAATAGGTGGATAAAAGGACATGAGGACAACAAATTCGCACACAGGGATGACTTTTCGGACCGTGAACATTTTAAACTCCATAAAGAAATAACTCAGGACCTTGTGACCAAGAAGACTAGAGAATCTACAGTCTGTAATTATAAAACTATATCCATCTAAATTGTCGGTGGAACTGATAACATGGACAATGAAGGTAGAAACAATAAGAAAACAATTAAAACCTGTTGTCAAATTACATTGGTGTGTGTGTGTGTGTGTTTACCTAGCAGCCCATGTGTATCGTTGCTCAGTCCCTTGCTCTCTGCTATATAAAAGCCCAAGTGGTCTCGCTGATAGGGGGCGGGGTTTTTGTACACATGCAGCAGGATGATAAATCGGATGTTCCCCTGAATGGTCACTGTGACGTTGGAATTAGCCACGACAGCCACGCCCAGATTCTCACTTTCTGTCGATACACTGGAGCTGCAGGGAAGGACAAGGCGGTCCAGACCATCTATGATGACCTTACGTGGGGTCACTTCGATGTACGAGCGCCTCGGCTTATCAGCAATGATGATGATGGAGCTGAAATACGTTCGCTGCTGTTTGTGAGCGCCAGCAGGCGCTGGAGCACCGATCAGCTTTCCGTTCACGGTCACACCTTTAAAAATGACATAGGTACAGAACAAATGATATGGGATTAGAGCTTAGGATTTCATTCAATTGGAAAGAAAAGTTAGATAAACCTAAAATATGATGGTGAGTAATAAATATTATATATAAAAAAAGGCCGTTACCAGAGTGCTTGTGGTCGGTCACCAGGCGCAGGACGTGTCCAGCTTCTCCATTGATGTTGAAGCACACAGTTAGCTTGCTCAATGGAAAGTCGACCACGAAGTGAGGGTCACCATCCGCTAAAATAAAGAAGACAAAATATAATAACCAAAAAAAATGAAATAACGTGCAAAATATATGGAAACACCAAAACACCAAAGATTATGTACATATATATATATATATATATATATATATATATATATATATATATATATATATATATATATATATATATGATAATAATGTGTCTTGTAAATATCTACATTCTATAAAACCCTGGGTTCAAGAACATATTTAGTTCTAGAACCCAGAACTAAACTATTTAGTCCCATCCTTCTGACTGTACTGTACTGTAAAATCACCTCCTAAACATGCAGTATGTATCCGAACATGTTTTGGCAGAGAGCACTCCCGAATAAGATAGCACTATCTCCAAGAAGTGTTTACCCCATTACCCCTGTCGCCAACAATGACCCCCCCCCCAACCACAAGTGCCTTCATAATTAAAGGTCCTCACTCAGTGGTGTTTAAGTTCTTCTGTGGTAAACCCTCCCTCTACTCACACCGGCTAAATGACAAGGCTTTGAAACGGAGTTTACTCTGCATCGGCCTGCAGCTCACATTCAAACACTACAATCAGACAAAAGACAGAAGACAAATTACCAGATGTTTTAGAAAGGGTTACAGACTTTTTGGCTGCTCTTTTGGGTTCACCTGTGGGAAATAAACATGACACAAATGACACGATGCCAGAGAATCACATGCACTTTAAAGAACTTAGAACCTCCTGTTTCAGATGAGACATAGGCTTAACATATATCTTCTTCAGTCTTCTAAATTGATAAATACTCCTTTGATTTACCAGAGGAGAAAAACTGAAACCAGACTAAGCTTGGTGTAATCTGTAGGTGTCTTACTACATTTGTCCATAAGGGGGACCAGCTGCATATTAATAATACCTAAAGAATTAAGAATTCCAACATAACATGTCTGAATACACATCGACATTTAGTCACGGTAATTAAAACCCATAATTTTTTTTTATCATTTAATCAAATCAACATTAAACAGTACTTACTTTTGATCTTGCCCCCTGTTGCCCCAGTTCCTGGTTGTTTCCTCTGCATGTGCAGGCTTTGAGCTGTACCTTCCCCACCTCCCTCCTCCTCCTCCGACAGCTGATTGCTCGACACCGAGTCTGCGGGTGCCGCTTTTGTGGGCTCCACTTCTGCTATGGTTCCATCAGCGAGGACCTGCGGTGTCTCCACCACCATTTGCGTTAACGGCGTTAGAAAGTTGTAGGAAAGGGCCACGTTGGTGGCGTGCTGGGTGAAGTTCTGGCGCTCGGCGCTGGTCTGACTGCGCAGCCGTCCGTTCAGACTGTCCTTGACGCTCAGGAAGCCCCACAGCCGTTCCACATAGCCGTCCGCGTTTGGGCCGGCCTGCGCCTCCTCCACTCTGCGCTTTGTCTCGCGCTCACGTTGGCTCAGTGACACGTCCTTCTCTATGACGAGGCTGCGGTCACTGTTGCTGGCCGTCACCTGGACGTGAAGGGAATCCGAGCTTTGGTTGGTCAGCCTTCCGGCCACGACGATCTCAGAGCCGTTGAAGTAGTTGGGGAAGAGATGTTTCGTGACGTATTCCACCGAGTCCTCCGAGTACGCCACATGGATATCTGAGAGCAGAGGGGTGCCGATCTCAGCGTAGAAGCTGTGGGGGGCAGATACAGGGACATATTATGTAAAATAATCTATACCCCAGGGCGGCACGGTGGCTTAGTGGTTGGCACGTTCGCCTCTCAGCGCTAGGGATTCCCGGTTCGAATCCCCATCTGGGTGGAGTTTCCATGTTCTTCCCATGTCCGCGTGGGTTTCCTCCGGGTTCTCCGGTTTCCTCCCACAGTCCAAAAACATGGATCAAGTCAATTGAATTCTCCAAAATTGCCCCATGTAGAGTGTGTCTGTGTGTGTGTGTGAGTGAGTGTGTACCCAGCGATAGGTTGGCACCCTGTCCTGGGTGTGTCTGCCCAGCACCCGAAACGATCTCCCCTGGATGGGCATGGGGAACCCCACTGCGACCCTAATATAGAATAAAGCGGAAGATAATGAATGAATGAATCTATAAGAGACCGGTGATATTTTACCCTTTCAGCATTGCACTAGCTTCAGCATCTTCTGGGATCTTCCTCATGGTACCGCAGTTCTCCAGGGCCATGCGTTCCAGCAGTCTGTAGTCCACGTCGTTGCCCATTCCAATAGTGAAGATGCAAAACTTCTCCTTCACAGCCGCCTTGGTGTTTCCTATGATGCTTTGCGTCTGGACCACGCCCACCGTGGGACGACCATCTGTGAGGAAGATGATGAGAGATACACTGTTGTGATTGGGCTTCTCCTTTCTTGACAGGTAGTCGCTGAGCAGCGAGGAGCCGACCTCGATGGCGCTGTTAATGTCTGTGCCTGGAAAGAAAGCAAAAAAAAAGAAGGACTTATTAATAACCACATGAATGACTGTGGACTTTATTCTAAAGACAACATACTGTAAAGAGTAAGGACACTACCGTCCATAAGCAGCTAAATTCATTCATTCATTCATTATCTTCCTCTTTATCATCTATTAGGGTCACAGTGGGGTTCTCCATGCCCATCCAGGGTAGAACGTTTCAGGCGCTGGGCAGATACACCCAGGACAGGGCGCCAATCTATCGCCGGGCACACACTCACTCACACAGACACACTCTATATGGGGCAGTTTTTGAGAATTCAGTCGAGTTGATCGAACCGGGAATCCCTAGTGCTGAGAGGCGAACGTGCTGACCACTAAGCCACCGTGCTGCCAGCAGCTAAATTATCCTCTAAAATAAAACTGCTGGTGCACACTGAACTGTATTGCTACGTAGATCTGCTTTTGCCAACAAAAGTAAACCGAATGAATGGTTTTATTGTCGTTACCCTCCATTACACAGAGGAACAGAGGGATGAATAAAGTGAACGAAATAAAGATGAATCAAGGTGCGGCACCTCCAGTGGGTGAGATCATGTAGATGAACTTCTTTGCGTCGCGCACATTGTTCGGCGTGACGGGCACCAGCTTGCCCGGCTGCCACACTCGCACCCGGTTGGAGAACGAAACAAAGTTAAAATGGTCGTTCGGACGCAGGTCACCCAGGATGGTAAACAGAGCGTCTTTAGTCTGTGGGGAAGAAAAGAGACGTGAATAGAAAAACAGGAATCCATTTCAAAAAGAAATTAGATAGAAAAAGGCTGAACACACACGCACACACACACACACACACACACACACTTCATCACTGCGGCAGAATTTAAACAGCTCACATGCTACGAAAACCTCTGAGGTCATTGATCCACTGAACACTCCACCTCACAACCAGATGTTAGGACAAGTTTTCGAAACAAACACTTTCTAAAAGAGCACCTGTTTCATTTTGGTGCCCAACATGGAGGCGCTGGTGTCGATGACAAACACAACATTCTTGGGTACGGCGGGAAGGTCCTTAGGGGCGAAGTAGTGGACAAAGTGGCCGTCCAGCACCTACAGAGAACAGAGCTGTTAGATACTGCTGGTGTGTGTGTGTGTGTGTGTGTGTGTGCTGTATGTGGGTGTGTAAGTGGATGAGATCAGTTTTCGGACGGGTGGGAGTCCCCGGGGAGCAGGATATGGAGCAAACATGCAGATCATTAGCGAAAGAACAGCATAGAGCTGAATACAGAGTCACTGATATGAGGGATGAACGTCAAAAAAAGTTTAATATTTTTAATAATAATTTATCTAATTAGGTACTAATCTGTATAATTACTAATACATAATTATCACCGAGACTACAGTATGAGGATACCGCTCCCTCGTTTGTTGTATTTTATTTGTAATGTATTGTCCAGCTGCAGAGCAGATATCTGCTTCCTCTACAGCACACATCAATGGCCATGTGACGCATGCTCTCCGGGCGTTTGGAAAAACACTCGTAGTCTTGGTGTGGACGTAGCCTTGGCTCAAAATACGCTTCCAGCTTCGCACCCTGTCATGACCCGGCCTGACCCTGTGCACCGAGCAAGGTCCATAAATAATTTGGTCTGAGGGGAGCTCCACACTGAACCCTGCCTTCAACCACACTGAACAGTTAAACTGGGATAAATTGGAATGTCGACTGCGAGTCAGGCCTTGTCCAGTATCAACAAGCAGGGGCAAAGATTCCCAAAGGCAGACTACACAAGCTTGTGGAAAACCTTAAAGACGATCTGCAAAGGGGTAAAGGTCTCGACGTCAGTAACCAGAGCTTTGTTTATTTAATAATATGTGAATGTATTGAAGGCAGCACGGTGGCTTAGTGGTCAGCATGTTCTCCTCTCAGCACTAGGGATTCCCGGTTCGAATCCCCATCTGGGTGGAGTTTTCATCTTCTCCCCGTGTCCACGTGGGTTTCCTTTGGGTTCTCTGGTTTCCTCCCACAGTCCAAAAACATGGATCAAGTCAATTGAGTTCTCCAAATTGCCCCATATAGAGTGTGAATGCGTGTGTGTCTATGTGAGTGAGTGTGTGCCCAGCGATAGATTGGCGTCTTGTCCTGGGTGTATCTGCCCAGCGCCCGAAACTTTCTGCACTGGATGGGCATGGGGAACCCACCGCGAATATAGGAAAAAGCAGAAGATAATGAATGAATGAATATAATAAAATGAATGCATCAGGGATGTCCGTATGGACAAAAATCAGTTTAGTCCATTTTTGCACTAAGTGCTTTCAACTCACAATATGAACAACCGGGATTCTAGTTCCAGGAGTTCCCTGGGTTCTAGGACATTTCTATGTTGGTCACCTTCAGAAGCCCAAAACAAGACAAGCGGGCAAATTGGCAAAATGACCACAGTGTAATAAACGGGCTTCCTGTACGGGGTTCAGTGGTCTGAATGTGTTGAATGTCCTTTGATCAACTCTTCCTTTGTTTTAATTTGAAAACAATATCAGGACATGGGTTTTTTTTTTTTTTTTCAAGCTGTACTTCCCTCTTTTGACATCTATTAAACAACAGTTGTGTCTTATTTTCCATCAGCCCCATTACATTAAAGTCTATGTAATGAAACCCGTAGGAGTTACGCCTGATCGACCACCTACCTGAATGTCTCCGATCCCAAGCTCTCGCTCCACATCGTAGCGAACCACAAAGTCTCCCAGCATGCCATTTTTGCCCATCCTAACCTGCTGAATGATGTTGGGGGTGAAGGTGATCTTGCAGAAGGTCTCATTTTGTCGGACCACAGTGGAGGGAGGCACGGCGGTTTTACCTGAGAGAGGACGTGAGAGTGTCATTTTTAAGATATTGTTGTGATTTTGTATAAAACAACAGTCAACGGTGATTTCAAACACTTCTGGGTGAATATTGGGCTTCTAATAACAAAAATCACATGAAAATATTTCTATCATGTATGATTTTTATTTATTATTCATTTGGTGAATCGTGGCGGCACGGTGGCTTAGGGGTTTAGCACGTTCTCCTCTCAGCACTAGGGATTCCCGGTTCGAATCCCCATCTGGGTGGAGTTTCCATGCTCTCCCCGTGTTCCTGTGGGTTTCCTCCGGGTTCTCCGGTTTCCTCCCACAGTCCAAAAACATGGATCAAGTCAATTGAGTTCTCCAAATTGCCCCATATAGAGTGTGTCTGTGTGAGTGTGCGCCCAGCAATGGATTGGCGCTCTGTCCTGGGTCTATCTGCCCAGCACCTGAGACATTCTCCCCTGGATGGGCATGGGGGAACCCCCACCAACCCCCCGCCCCCCAAACCCTGATAGAGGATAAAGCGGAAGATAATGGATGGATGGATTTGGTGAATCGTGTTAAAATATCACATTACGCTAAAGAGAGCCGGCCAATTGTTCAGACATTTACTTCGCATTATATAAACTAGCGAAATTAGGAAGGAGGAAGAAGGTTCTCATGATTTGAGCCAAGTGATCCCAGGACAAACTGATACCAGGATTAAGGAGGAGGGTGTCCACCAGAATGGAGAAGAGCACTCACTGCTGGAAGCAGCAGAACCAGCATCATTTTGACCTTCTAACTAAGGAGTCTTGTACCTTGAAGTTTAATTAATGGCGTAAAACATTCCAAAGGAAAAACTTTTGACATTCCACTCACATGATATCGGGGTGTATGTTTTTTCACAGTGTGTGTATCAGCAGTGCAGCATTGACCCGAGATACCATACCTCGCACCGCACAAATCGACACCGTTTATTTTCCCAGTTATCAATGTTTCCTCCATGAAAACATTAATAATGATCAGGATAATCCCATAATTAGGCCTCTGCTAACATTCTTTACATGGAGAAATGAATAACGAGGTCTTACTGATGTTGCCGGAGGCTGGTCTGCCGTTTCTCAGTGGCAGGACCTCGAGGTACTTGATGCGCGAATGCTCCACGATGGTTACAGCCACCTTGAGCCTGCTGACCAGCTGCATGGGCCGAACGCTGGTCATGTGCTCGTAATAGCCCAGCCGTCTCTGCAGCAGCTCCTCGTAAGTCAAAAGGAATAAGGCGCTGTTCCGTCCAGGGATGGTGACCGCCATGCGGAACAACTCCATCTCCCCCTCACTGCTACATGCATACAGAGTGGGTGGGGGTGGGGGAGGGGGGACATATATTAACCCATAATTCCATACACATTGTCCAGGTCATCAGCTAATACATTTTTTTGGTCAAGTGCGTATGTTTCTACAAAAGTCTATAGGAAACCACATGGGGCATTTGAGGCATCTGCATACCTGTTCTCCGCCGATCCGGTCCTCTTCGGTTTCCCATTGTTCTCCCCCTCACCCTTTTTAAGTTTCTGCTTCTTGGCTTTTATTTGACTGGGAAAGGCTCTCCCTCCCACGATCCTGTGTGAACACAACATCAGCACAATTCAGCTTACCATAAAGACCTCTGGGACCAAGTGGAGACATGCAGCGCTCCCACACCCAGTGCATTAACACGACTGTCGCGGGCCCCGCGCTAACCTCTCGCATAGCACCGACCACGGATAGCTTGTTCGGGCTTGGAAAGTTCGATCGCACATCGGCATCTCTGCGCCCTGCCGCATCAGGCACGCAGGCAGACATGGTTTTACAAAAATGATGGTTAACGCTGAGTCACGCTGCCGTCTGCCATGGAATCATTAACCCTCAGGTTAAATGTGGTGTCTGGCTTTTAAAGGAGGCTCTGGAAGATGGCGTGTTGTTGAACCACCCAGGTGCTCGACGCAGGTAATTAGTTAGATTTTACCAAAAATACATTTATTTAACTTAACATCAGGAGCAGAACTGTTTGGGGTATATTAAGATTAACAGATCATTTGCATAATAAATCTGTATCCAAAAAATTATTTAATATTATATGTCTGCTATTGGTCGGCGGCACGGTGGCTTAGTGGTCAGCACGTTCGCCTCTCAGCGCTAGGGATTCCCGGTTCGAATCCCCATCTGGGTGGAGTTTCCATGTCCTCCCCGTGTCCGCGTGGGTTTCCTCTGGGTTCTCCGGTTTCCTCCCACAGTCTAAAAACATGGATCAAGTCAATTGAGTTCTCCAAATTGCTCCATATAGAATCTGTCTGTGTGTGTGAGTGTGTACCCAGCGATAGATTGGTGCCCTGTCCTGGGTCTATCTGCCCAGCGCCAGAAACGTTCTCCCCTGGATGGGCATGGGGAATCCCCCCTGCGACCCTTATATAGGATAAAGCGGAAGATAATGAATGAATGAATATCTGATATTGATTTAAATAGAAGAGTTTTGTTCCTTTGGTGGTTCCTTTTAAGGGGACATCACAGCAGTGGTCCCTTCTTCCTCCATCACTCTCGTCAACTATTTCAACACATCTTCCTTTCCTCATCCTGCCTGGTGGCTTCATCCTCAGAATCCTCCTGGTAATGTAATCCTTATGTCCCCAAAGCCCCCTCACTCTTACCCACTTATTTTTTCTCCAAAGCATCCTACCCACCTAACCTTCTCCTGAAATCCAACGTAATCATGGTGTGTATGTAATACTTATATAATCTGCAGGACATTAGACCCATTTAACACTTACATTGTGAAGTTAGAGATGTAGGCGGCCGCTGGGTAGTAGAACTGGAAAACCCCCTCAGCAGCAGCGTTGTTTCGGTTCAGCATGGTGCAGGAGACCGCCGTGAAAGCATAGCTCGACATTATAGTGGTGGTCACTGAGAGCTCGTTAATGTGAGGCTTGATAGACTAAATTGACAATAAAGTTATTTTTTGTTGTTAAAATGACATTCGTTTGTATTTGCATGAAATCTTTCTGATAATAACCCAGCAAAATTAATGATCTTAAAGTCTGTACACTTCTGAACTGATGTCTGAATCAATCACTACATAAAGTGCATCATGCTTCATGGTTTAATAAAGTTGTGCAATTTAGTGTTGCTAAAAATAATAAGTATAGTTTAGTATTCCTCTATCTGGATAACTAATGAGCAGACACGCTCCAAAATCTATTAAAAGAACAATGAAAGCTGTTAAAGCTGTGAAGATGGATGTGGGTTTAGTGTGCAGGACTTCATTCTATTCTATTTCATTCTGATATTTGCTCTGTATAATTTTGGACTCTATTTATTATGGAACTATAAATATCACTGTTGTAACGTGATCAATAAAATAACAACAAATATTGCCCTGATGTTACAGGTCACATTCCTTTACATAATAATATCGACAATAAACGTTTTATTTATTTAAGTGAAACTGTAAAATAAAATAAAAAATAAAAAATACCTTCGGAGAGAAAATTTTGACCTGCCGCGGGACTCGAACCGAATCCTGAAACCATCAGAGAAATATATTTAGTTAGATTTAATTTAGATAGATTTGCAAATTCAGGCACATTTTTGGAAACACGTTGAAAGTGTGATTTAGATGGAGACTCACGGGGCGAAGATCCGGATCAGAAGACATGAGTTCAGACAGAACCGGGTCAGAACCGTCCTCCGTGCTGCACAGGACGGTCCCCCGGGTCCAGCACACAGCGAGCAGCGCCAGCAGAGGCATCGGCAGCGGCGGCATCGTGGCGGGAGGTGCGTCGCGTTGGAGCGATGCGCATATTTGGAGAGGCGCACGGACTGAGCGCGCGCAATGAAGAGCGAGTGCGCCGCAGATACGCCCCCTGCCGGTGGATCATCACAGCTGAGACCCTGGACAGAGCAACTTTACCACAGGGCGTGTCTCAGGTCACGCAGTTTCTTAATGACGCCGAAACACGTAGCCTCCGGCGGTCTCCTAGGTAACGCAATTCTGTAACCATTACAGCTGTGGAGAGGATGGACTATAGTAAATAAGAAATAATTCATTCATTCATTATCTTCCGCTTTGTCCTCTATTAGGGTCGCGGTGGGGTTCCCCATGCCCATCCAGAGGAGAAAGTCTCGGGCGCTGGGCAGATAGACCCAGGACAGGGCGCCAATCCATCGCTGGGCACACACTCACTCACACACGCACTCTTTATGGGGCAATTTGGAGAACTCAATTAACTTGATCCATGTTTTTGGACTGTGGGAGGAAACCGGAGAAGCCCGGGAAACCCACGCGGACACGGGGAGAACATGGAAACTCCACCCAGATGGGGATTCGAACCGGGAATCCCTAGCGCTGAGAGGCGAACGTGCTAACCACAAAGCCACTGTGCCGCCCAATAAGAAATAATATTCATTCATTCATTATCTTCCGCTTATCCTCTATTAGGGTCGCGGTGGGGTTCCCCATGCCCATCCAGGGGAGAACGTTTCGGGCGCTGGGCAGATAGACCCAGGACAGGGCGCCAATCCATCGCTGGGCACACACTCACTCACACACACACTCTTTATGGGGCAATTTGGAGAACTCAATTAACTTGATCCATGTTTTTGGACTGTGGGAGGAAACCGGAGAACCCGGAGGAAACCCACGCGGACACGGGGAGAACATGGAAACTCCACCCAGGTGGGGATTCGAACCGGGAATCCCTAGCGCTGAAAGGCGAACGTGCTAACCACTAAGCCACCGTGCCGCCCAATAAGAAATAATATAATAAATAAAATAATTAAAAAGAACAAATCAACACATAATTTAATATTTTATTTATGATAATTTTTATATTTTATTTTTATAACATTCATTCATTCATTCATTATCTCCCGCTTATCCTCTATTAGGGTCGCGGTGGGGTTCCCCATGCCCATCCAGGGGAGAACGTCTCGGGCGCTGGGCAGATAGACCCAGGACAGGGCGCCAATCCATCGCTGGGCATATTTTTATAACATTATTAACGTAATTAAATATACACTCCGTGTATACAGTACCGAGACACATGCATCTCATTTATTTATACGCAATATCAACAATTGGTTTAAATAACAGTGACTACTTTCTAAATACACGACCACATTTTACTTTCCATCCATCACACGTATATATATATATATATATATATATATATATATATATATATATATATATATGCAGTTTAGCTTTTATAAAATTCACAGACACAGACATGATCGTTAATCTAAAAAAAAAAGAGAAAATCACACAAAAGAAAATCAACTTAATTCACTTATCACTGATATAATTACAACTAATGTATATATGCGGTACTTTAAGCAGTTAATTTCAGTATTTACGTGGAAAGCACTGATGTTATACAGATAGTTAAATGAGATTTTTTTCAGTGCTGTTTGAAAAAAAATTTTTTTACAAGTTCTTAAGTCAACATACACACAGACACACGAAGCTGGAGTGGTGACATTATAGTTTTTTTTTTTTTTTTTTTTTTTTTTTTTACTAAACAGTAATTCAGTTAGAAATTAGTATATTACATTATTTTTATAAACTGAAAATGTTTTACTGAGGATTATAAATAAGTTTGATAATTAGATTTTTATGTTCATTAAGTATGTCCTGCTTCCGAAATGAACTACAGTCAAATGCATCGCATTCTTCTCCTCCATCCTCTTGTTGACTGTGCTCAGGATTTTCACCTTGAGAAGAACAGTTTTGTTTTATTGCACATGTATATGACGTGGTTAATAAACTCTAATATTTCTGTAACTCTGATAAACATGGAGGTACGTACCCCGTGTTGTTGTAGCAGATAAAGCTCTTTTTCTCCTCACAGTTGTGGTTTTCCACCACACCAGTGCTTGATAAGGTTCCACAGTACATGGGAAAGATGGGGCATGAGGGCAGTGAGATGATGCTCCCAAGAGGTGACCGGTTTGTCCATAACCATGAACCGTCTAGAAAGCGCAAACCTGTCCAGAACCCGGCTGACTGAAAGCTGCTGCTGGTCCTGTTGACCACTGAAAGTTCTGCCTGTGTGGCCAGGCTCACTAAATCGGTGTAGTGGGTTCTACAGTACTCCAAAGCTTTCTCCCAGGTCTTCATCTCTTCTACAACTATTATCTTCACCATAAACACGTAGCAAGAAAAGTAGAGAGCCAGCGAACACTTTTCATCCATCCACTTTATGGGACATATTAACACACAGTCCTTCGTTGGGTTGGGTGTTCCCCAATTATTTAAGACCAGCTCATTTCCATCAGACCATTTGGTATAGAGGCTCTCATTAGGCTTTTTACTGAGACCAATCCACGAACATAGAACACCACTCACAGCCACATAGTTGTTAAACATAGCTAAATCCTCAGCATCGTTTACGGTTGCCAGATCCACATACATGTTTCTGCAGTAAGCCTGAGCATCTGTCCACGCTGAAAGCTTTTGAATATAGATGTATTGTTTTCTGTACACACTGTAAGCTAATTCGGTTAAAGAGGCTAAAATAAGAAGTAAGTAAACTGCCATCATCTTGAAACGTGGTTGCTCTCTGATGATTCTTCTGCTGCCACTTACTTAGTCCAGAAGACCATGCAAAACAGACGGCACAATTCCGAAGGGTTTTAAGCAGAAAAGCGATGCAAACTAGCTGCAGGTGCAAGACGGACGTCACTGCCCATTTATTTAAAAACATTAACTTCGTTTCAGGCAAATTAGTCTCGGCTGTGATTTTCATATCTCTTATTAATGGCTGGGCGGCACGGTGGCTTAGTGGTCAGCACGTTCGCCTCTCAGCACTAGGGATTCCCGGTTCGAATCCGCATCTGGGTGGAGTTTCCATGTTCTCCCCGTGTCCGCGTGGGTTTCCTCCGGGTTCTCCGGTTTCCTCCCACAGTCCAAAAACATGGATCAAGTCAATTGAGTTCTCCAAATTGCCCCCTATAGAATGTGTTTGTGTGTGTGAGTGAGCGATAGATTGGCGATAGATTGGCACCCTGTCCTGGGTGTATCTGCCCAGCGCCCGAGACGTTCTCCCCTGGATGGGCATGAGGAACCCCACTGCGACCCTAATAAAGGATAAAGCGAAAGATAATGGATAACAGAATGAATGAATTATTAATGGCTATTATTGCTTTGGCTAAAGTTGACTTATTTATATAGAATTTATTTCACAAAGAAGATTTCTGAGCCTGAACAAACTGAAGTTTCTTTGACATGAAAAAAAAACTCCCTGTTTAGTTGTTTTTTAAGGAAGAAACCTTGTGAGGGCTCATCCTATTTAAAGGGGGCAGCACCAACAGTGCAGAACAGCCATGAAGTTACGCCGGGGGTGGATATTTTAGCAAGACAATGATCCAAAACACCACTCCAAATCTACTCAGGCATTCATGCAGTCCTGAATATCATTGAACATCTGTGGGATGATTTGAAGCAGGCTGTCCATGCTCGGCAGCCATCAAACTTTACTGAACTGGAATTGTTTTGTCAAGAGGAATGGTCAAAACCACCTTAATCCAGGATCCTGAAACTGATTAAAAGCTACAGGAAGCGACTAGAGGCTGTTATTTTTTGCAAAAGGAGGATCTACTAAATATTAATGTTACTTTTCTGTTGAGGTGCCCAGACTTCAATGCATATTGCACATTTTCTGTTAGTACAAAAAAACCTCATTTCAATCCTGAAACATTACTATTTCCATCAGTTATTGGAAATATAAAACTGAAATGGCTGTTGCAAACACCCAAAAATTAAGAACTAAAAGCGATTGAGATTAATAGGGGTGCCCAAACATTTGAATATGACTGTACAGAGTGCGCAGTGATCAGGTGTCTATTTAAAAAAAATATTTAAAACTATATCAGCTGAGTGAACCCATCCTGCAGGACTGCAATGGCACCATTCTAACAGAAATCCAGGTTCTGTTCAGTAATTGTCGTCGCTGTGGTGCTCTGGCAGTGTTATGGATGAAGAGCTGGAAGTTTGACATCTCCAATTCGGCTGAAAGACTAAGAGAGAAGGGAAAACATACAAATCCGCAGCATTCTGCATACGGTCATATCAGTAAACCTACACACTCAAAAAAGTACTCAGAAACACATGATCATTGGATTTTTATTGTTGCGGTCTTTGAATGTGGTGCTAAAAGCCGTATAGTGTTCATTTAAAAATCCTGAAATGATTCACATTTGCGACTTCACACAATTATTACACATCCACAAATAAAAACTAATCCAAGATGTAATTCCACTCGTTATCATCAGTTACTCCACTAAAACCTGGTGCATTGAGACGAGGCGTAGCCTGTCTGTGTTCACATGACCTTTCAGAGCTGTATTCAAATCTTAATTTGCGTCTTATTTACAAATGTTCTGAAGTGCCCCTGCAGCTCGATGTGGAATAAAGTACCGTGTATGCAGTCGGCCTTCTCGTGAAAAATAATGCACACAAACGAGGAAAGTGATATTTTAATAGCGCAACAAGGTATGGTTTAAAAAGGTGCCGATACGTGAAGAAAAATCTAAAATGATTATAAATATCTACTCTTTTTAGGCCTTAATTACACTTACTGAAAACTTCACCGTATGCAAAGAAAAAATGCAAATGAAAGTGTAAATGTTTGCTGTAAATCTTGTCTGAATGTCGTCAAAAATAAAATGGTTTGCAGTTTGGTCTAAGTTTGTATTTTTTTTTTTTTTACAGAAATCAGCAGGCAGCACATCGTACATGACTTCATCTTTTTTAAAGTTGGATAATTAGATTTTTTTTATTGTATTGACTTGTTATTGACTAGTTGTTGTGTAATCTGTTTGGAAAGATCGCCCTCTGCTGAGTAATAGAGGTAAAGACATCCTGTTGTTGCCCTAAAGTGCAGTGATTAAAATATCCAGTAGAAAGAAATTAAAAACGCTGCTTTTGTAAGTCTAACCCTAAACCTGACCCAACCTCAAACCTAAACCTAAAACTAACCCTAACCCAGCCCTAACCCAACCCTAAACCAGTCCTAACCCAACCCTAAACCTAACCCTAACCCAGCCCTAACCCTAACCCTCATCCAACCCTAACGTTAACCCTAACCCTAACCCTAATCCAACCCTAACCTTAACCCTAACTTAACCCAAACCTGTAAACCAATCAAATGTAAAATCAGCAGCATTTCTACTCATAAAATCTATGTTAACTGAATATATAAACCTTTAAATGTAAATAAAACAAATAAATACATCTACAGATATTTTTTTTTAATGTTTTAACCCATTCGGCTCATTTCTTCTTTTCCTCTTGTCATGGTTCTCTTCACCTTGAATCACGGTAAATATGACTTAATTACTGTATTCTTTAGTGTTATTATTAGAAAATAAAATCTTAAATATACCTCTCATCATGGACGATGTATTACATCAAGCACTTATAGAACTGCAGAGTCCGTCTTGTAACAGAAAAAGTTCATTTTCTCCTCACAATCAACGTTATCCAAGGTACCGCTCTGAGTTAGTCCGGCCCCACAGCGGTGCAGGGGACCGGGACACGATGGCAGTGAGTTCTGTGATACGAACAACTGTCCATCCACCCAGAACCATGAGCCATCCAGAAAGCGCAGACTGGTCCAGAAATGAGACGTCTGAATTGAGCTGGTATGGTTTTTCACCACGAATAAATCGATGCTCTCAGCCAGGCTCAGCAGATCGGTGTGGAAGGTTCTGCAGTGCTCCAGAGCTTCAGCCCAGGTCTTCATCTCCTGCACCACAATCAGCTGAGGTTTCCAGGAATAGCAGAAGAAGAGAATTTCATCTGAACAAGCTCTGCTGTACAACTCTGTCATGTTCATAGACACACATTCTGACTCCAGGATGTCTGGCTGTCCCGATGCCCAGTTAAGCAATCCTAACTCGCTTCCATCAGACCACTGGAACGCTTCCCCCTCCATCCAGCTGAGGCCGGTCCAGACGTGGTGATCAGTTGTCAGATTGTATTTGAACCAGTTCAACTGAGTTTCGGTGTTGACGCTCACCAGATCCACATGATTGACCCTGCAGTATTCCTGAGCGTTAGACCAGTTCATTCCTATGTTCACGTGAATGTACTGCCTTTTAAACAGACAGCATCCTGCTCTTGTTAGGACCACCAGAATGAGGATGGAGTAAAGAGCATCCATGTCTTCCTTCGTGTGTGTGTGTGTGTGTGTGTGTGTTCCAGTGCTAAAACACATGTCTTTAAAAGACCTTAAAACAGTAACCAAATAAATGCAAACCCAAGCATGTAGGATGCAAACATTTCAGAACCCGCGTCATGTTTGCCTCACCTTCTCCACAGAAGATCAAGCTCCCCATTTTTTATTTCTAAGAAATTTCTATAACATGACTTCATGATGTAAATAATGTGAGGATTCTTCGTCTCCTCATCTGGACAAAAATCAAGCAATTTACTTACAAAAATTTAAATTAATATCACTTTTTTTGTTATAGACTGCTGAAGTGAACTCTAATGGAACTAATGAGGACGTTAAATGACGAAAATGAATATGGTTTTCCATATAATATATATATATAATTTAAAAGAGATATATAATTATTTTTCAAACCCAATATGATTCTTTCTGGGTGTATTTTTGTCCTGTGCATCACTAAATCCCTTGAGTGCCTGGATGGTTTAGGAGTTTTAAGAGTCTTAATGCTGATATTATACATGCAAACTAATGCTTTTGAACTTCTGTTAGTAAAAAATAAGTACACAACGGAAATTATTAGATGGTTAGATTAATCGTTAGACCTTGGGAGTTAAATATGAGCAGTACAGACATGGTGCAGTCAAATAAAATAAATACAATAAATAAAAACACAGTCACAAAAGATAATAAGTGCTAAATAATTTTCTGTACTAAGTCATTTAAGCTCCTAAAACAAAAGCAAATCAATGCAAACTTAAGATGCAAATGTTAGGTGCTCTTCAGAAATATATACAACACTGTAAAGTTAACCCACCATAAAGAATCCTGAGTAAATTTTAATTATGTTAAAATATCCATGTTATTATAATTAATATTATGTGTTATATTACGTATCTAAGCCTTTTTAAAGTAATGTTTTCTAATCACTGAATAAATGTGTATTACATGAAGCAGTAGCTCACCATTCAGCCCACATGCTGTTTACACTCAACAGGGCAAGTTTCAAAGGTTTTGTACCCTTTCAGTTCAGGGTAATATGCAACACAACAAATATTGATTAGGCTCAGAGGACTGGAGCTCGGTCACCGATCGCACGTCTCTGATTCAGCGAGCTATTGCACAGTGCTGGCCGTTTCACTTTTCAGAGGACGGATTTTGCCTCTGTTCGTCCACCATGAAGCTTTTCGCCACCCTGGGCCTGGGTCTTCTGCTCCTCACTCAGAGCTTTGCCTTCGAGTTCATTATCGATGGGCAGTGGGAAAGCGACTTGGTAAGATTTCACTCAATAAAGAGTCAGAAACAAAGAATATTAATGCATTAAGCCTGTGATGAGAGCTGACGGTTCTGGTTCTGTTCTTCTTGCTCTGCTAGTCGGATCCTAAAAACGATCTATACGAAGGTCACCGGCACAGGGTGAGTGAGTGTTCAACTCCAGGTTTTGCTTTTTATTGCACAACTTTAATCTGAGCATATATATATATATATAACACCAAAAAATATGGCATTAAATTCATTCATTCATTCATTATCTCCCGCTTATCCTTTATTAGGGTCGTGGTGGGGTTCCCCATGCCCATCCAGGGGAGAACGTCTCGGGCGCTGGGCAGATAGACCCAGGACAGGGCGTCAATCAATCGCTGGGCACACACTCACTCACACAAACACACTCTATATGGGGCAATTTTGAGAATTCAATTAACTTGATCCATGTTTTTGGACTGTGGGAGGAAACCGGAGAACACGGAGGAAACCCACGCAAACACGGGGAGAACATGGAAACTCCACCCAGTGGCATTAAATTAACAGGTATATTTAAATTTTGGTAATGGTATAATTTATAATTACCGAATGCTTGTTTAAAAGCTTTTTACAGGACTCCACCGAGTTAGGAAATCTTGGAAAATTGGGTATTGCGTCCCATAGCTTGGAAGCAATAACCTCAAAGACTCAATCCCCACGAATCTGAAACTGAGAGCAAATTTAAGCTCTTCAATCTTAGCAACCGCTGATTTATATATTGTGTAAACAACTATCCTGTCTCATGCTACGACTTTGTGCAAATAAGATACTGTCCATTGGCATTAAGCAAATGTTCTATGCCACTATCTCATGTGGTAGCTTTGTACTGCCGTGGAGCTTTTCTGTACCACTGTATGATACCTTTACATCATTTTTTTGGCTGACAGAACTGTATGTTACTTTTAAACCACTGTAAGCCACTAAGCATCGTGTTTCTGGTGGTTTTGTAACAGCAGCAGCAGTAGAGTGCTTTATAACATTGATTTCACAGAACCGCAAAAGTTGCTCAACAGCAAAATGCTTAAGCTTAAAAATTGTGAACTTTATACAAATATACAAGTGTAACATGCCTTACCTTGCTCACACATGGACAATTGGGTGAATAACTCGCAGCAGTGCTTACATCTTGTAAATTCACCCCACTGGTGTCACACCTGTCACAGTGGAACCGGTGGTGCTTCTGAATTCAGAGGTTCTAATTCCATGGCAAGGTTTTAAATTCGATCGATTAATTTGATTTAATTGATATCCTTTTTTTATGCAATGAAAAACAGAGAGGGTTAAAACGTAAGGGCACATTGGAGGAAAACTGCTGGGACACGCCTCTTAATCATTGAACTCAGGTGTTTCATTCAGTCCCATCGTCACAGGTGGAGGATATGATGCTGTATGCTTTAATCTTAGTGGAAACAGTTTGGGACTGTACCTCAGTGCACAAAGCAAGGTCCATGTAGGCACGGCTGGGCAAGTCCAGTAACCCCTTAGTCTTGCTTTTTTGGAAATTTTTCATGTATATATGGAGTGCAGTGCTTAATGAATACTGGAGCACATGGTATATTAAACTAAGTGGACAAGTAGCTCAGTGGTTAGGGCGTTGGGCCGTCCATCTGAAGGTTGCGGGTTCAAATCCCAGGTCCACTGAACTTACCAATGTGGGTCCTTGAGCAGGGTCCTTAACCCTCATTGCTCCAGGGATGTTGTGATAAACCAAATGCAAATGTAAATGTATGAGTGAACTATACAGATGCTGATATGAGGACAATGAGGATTTGAGTAATTTGTTGTTTTATCAATGCTTTTAGTGACTGGCTTTCTTCTTCATCAGTGATTTGTTTATAAAAACATATTGTACAGAAACGACTCTCAGGGATGCAGTTAGACTTTTGGACCTGACTGCGGCAGAGGCGCCAGTCAATACGCAGTAATCACTCAGATCAAACGCTGCTTCAGCCTTATACTGCAAATTTGTACCACAAGATGCATCACGTCAATCCCACTGTGCAGCTAATCACATCAGAGAAACCACAAAGCTCTAAACCATGTTTGTTTCTTGTTTTGTAGAGAAATATTCTAACCAGTGAAGAGGAGGAGGACTTTGAGGTAGTTCAGACACTCCGTGGTTTGACCTCATTTCCTTGAATTTCTGTTTGTACTGACTGACTAATCAATGCTGTTTGCAGAGTTCGGACCATCACAGCGGTTATTGACTCTTGCTCTACAGCTCTGCAGCTAAAACAGACCCAATTTCAATGTTATTCAATGTGAATTTTTGCTTTCCCCAAGTTTAGAGTTCAACACCTTTAGTTTTCTAATTTGCACTCATTTAATTTCACCAGATGCCCTTCTGAAGCAACCCTCCTAATGGCTATGACAACTTGGCATCTGCTATTTCACTTTTATCATGTCTGAAACCCTAAGAAATCCCTCACAGGCACAGGGAGGACATGCAGCCTCCACGTAGAAAGCACCTGAGGCTCAGCCTCCACTTGGGAATCAAACCCGGGGCTGTGATTACTAACTGCTGCACCACCTGAACCAATATTCGCATTATATTATATTATATTTTTAGTACCAAAATGTTTTATACTTGGTTCTTATTGGTGTGTGTGTGTGTGTGTGTGTGTATGTGTGTAGGCCATACGTGGACAGGATATCACAGTTAAGAGTTATAAAGTGGAGAGCAGGATAACGTCCCGGTTCGCTCACACCACCGTGAGGAGCTCGGTGGTGAATTCGGGGTCCACTTCTCAGAGTATCGGCTTCAACGTGCAGATCCCCAAACGAGCCTTTATCAGCAACTTCACCATGTACACACACACAGACAGACACACACACACACACACACAATGTACATGCAGTGTGAACTCCAAAACTAAGAAATATAGAATAACAAAAAATAACCCAACAACAAATCATTTCCATTTTTATCTAGTTTATATATTAATTTGTAAAAACCTGTGTATTGTTTTTTAAAGAGCTAACGATAAAAAGAATTAATAAGGAATTCGCTTTTGTAAGTCCACTCAGTGCAGGGTCGTTATCTGTTCTGGCATATCACAAACAGAATGAACATGATGCCAACGTTTAGGACATGGCCCTCTGTGGACCAGAGCTGAACCTCTTACGCCATGTGTGCCCACGGGTAGATTGAACATCAGCCGTCTGACCTATATGGAAGTTTAGAGTGTGCAGGGATAGGAATTGATCTTTCTTAGTCTCTGAGTTCATATTTGTACATATTTGATGGAAACACTTTAAATGAGAAGCATTTCTACTGGATGCTGGTCCCCACACTGAGACGTTGCCACAGCATTAAGCTTTACAGTTGATTTATAATAACAAACCTTCTGTCTTTTTGTCAGGAACGTGAACGGGATAACGTTTGTCGGTTCTGTAAAGGAGAAGACCGTTGCTCGTAACCTTTACGCTCAGGCCAAAGCTCGGGGAAAGGCTGCCGGGATTGTCAGGTACTACCCATAATGCATCAAAGGAAGGCCAAATACATTTTAATTTTTTATTTCATATAACTTTTTAGGGATCTGTTTCAGGCTTATAGCCTCCTGCTGTCTTGAAACACTGATTACTTAATTGTTTAAAGAGCGTTGCACAGGGCGGATCATGGTTGCTTGAGTGTTAGCTCAAGGTTTGAAGATTTATTAGAAGATTCCCAAATGCGTCCAACATAAGACTGAATATAGAAGGTTGACAGCATGTCTCTATTTAGAAAACAATTCCCTGACTCATTTCTCACTCCGTCTCTCAGGACTAACTCTCAGGCCATGGAGACATTCAAAACAGAGGTTCATGTACCTCCAGGCAGTAAGGTGGAGTTCGAGCTGCACTATCAGGAGATGATGCAAAGGAAACTGGGTTCCTACACTCACACCCTACACATACAACCGGGACGCCTGGTCCCACAGCTGCAGGTCATATTCAGGCAGATACAGACCCATCACTGATTGAACATCCAGCATGGTAAATGGTGTGTAGCAGCCTGTGTGCTTTTCCCTTCAGGTGGACGTTTATATATTTGAGCCCAAAGGAGTCAGTTTTGTCAACGCACCCAACACTCTGGGAGATCATTTCGCAGGCCTGACTAAGGTCATACACAATAAAGAAAAGGCCCACGTGGTGTTCAAACCCACACTGGAGCAACAACGCAAGTGTCCCAACTGTACGGAGAGCGCCGTGGACGGAGTCTTCACTGTTCAGTACGACGTGGAGCGAGAAAATAATGCAGGAGAGCTTCAGGTATGAATACACCAGTCTTAATCTCACCGTTAATTAAACCATCCATCCATCCATCCATCCATCAACTTCTACTTTATCCTCTATTAGGGTCGTAGGTCGGGTTCCCCATGCCCATCCAGGGGAGAACATATCGGGGCGCTGGGCAGATCCAGGGCGCCAATCTATCGCTGGGCACACCCTCACTCACACAGACATTCTCTATATGAGGCAATTCGGAGAATTCAATTGACCTTGATCGATGTTTTTGGACTGTGGGAGGAAACCGGAGAACCCGGAGGAAACCCATGCGGACACGGGGAGAACATGGAAACTCCACCCAGATTGGGATTCGAACTGGGAATCCCTAGAGCTGAGAGGCGAACATGCTAAACCACTAAGTCACTGTGCCGCCCTTCCGTTAATTAATCTATGTCTTCCATTTCAAAGTGTACATCAAGGTTCTACAGTATTTTTACCTCTGTGTTTAAATAATGAGTTCGTATTATGTATCAGAATCTGCAGTTTTCCTTCGTTTCCAGGTGTCTGATGGTCATTTTGTCCATTTCTTTGCACCGTCTGATTTTCCTGCAATCCCCAAAAACATTGTGTTCGTGATCGACGTGAGCGGCAGCATGTGGGGCCTGAAGATGAAGCAGGTAAAGGTCACTCAAACACCCTACACATGTTTGATGTTTGCTCTGCTGTGGCGCCTATAGAAGCTTCAGTAATGCACACAGAACTGGTCAACCTGCAGCCCCTCAAAGAGTCATCAAACTCTTTCAGCCTTGGAAGCGGCTGACTTTGAGGACCCAAAGCAAAGTCCCTAAACTTTGTGTGTCGGTATAATTGACAGACCGTCGAAGCAATGAAGACGATCCTGGATGACCTGACCATAGATGACTCTTTTAGCATCATTGACTTCAATCATAACGTTCGCTGCTGGAGTGAGGACCTCGTCCAGGGTGACGTAATAAACGTGGCCGGAGCTAAGAACTACATCCAGAGCATTAAACCCAGTGGAGGTGAGAGACGGTCCACTAGGAAACTCTCAAAGAAGGATTTTCCAACACAATGGAAGCTCTTAGCTGTAAACCCTACGCATTGAAGAACCCATGTTGCTGTTCTCTCACTACAGGAACGAACATCAACGAGGCTCTGTTGAAGGCGGTACGTATGCTCCTGAAGGCCCACAGTCTGGGATTAATCAACCAGCGCTCTGTTTCCATGATCATCCTGATTTCTGATGGGGACCCCACAGTAGGTGAGGGACCCGTGAGATCACCCTCAAGAGCTTAACCCTGCGAACCGCCGACTCATCGTCCAGCCATTTAAATCCTCTTTCTGTTCTGTCCATCTTCTCACTTGGTCCTCTGCAGGAGAGATACGGCTCAAGACTATTCAGAAGAACGTGAAGAACATCATGCGAGAGGAATTCTCACTCTTCACTCTCGGCATTGGCTTCGATGTGGACTTTGACTTCCTGGAGCGCATTGCCATGGACAACAGGGGCGTGGCTCAGAGGATCTACGCCAATCATGATGCGTCTGAACAGCTGAAGGTGCTTCTTGGAGTCTTATAATGATGCTGCACTATATACGGATGAAGGTGTCATTTTCTTCCTGCCACCTTTTCTCTTTTCCTCCATAGACTTTTTACAGCCAGGTGGCAGCACCCCTCCTGAAGAAGATCACCATCCAATATCCTGAGGATGCCGTGTCGAACATCACTCAGAATCACTTCGACAAGTTCTTCAAAGGCTCAGAGATGGTGGTGGCCGGGAAACTCAAACCCAGCACGTCTTCAACGCTGCAAGGTTTAACCACTGCCGCTTCTGTGAGTAGCTTTTATAAAAGATTTCAGCGTACGGTTCACTCGCACATCTGCAAATCAGCACTACAGCTTCACACAGAGCTTTAATTCATACACAAACCAAAAATAAGAAGCCTTCAGCATCGTCCGAATTCTGTGTTCACTGATGGAGGATTCTACATCTATAAGACCAATCGTTAAGGTGGAAGAGAAGGGCTTGATTCCAGCAGCACTGCTGTGTCCGATCCACTCATTTTTCTTCTTGCCACTGATGGATGTGAAGTACATAGGCACTCGGCGGCACTATGACCCCCTTATTTACCTCTACCCAGGCCACCATGGACCTGTCCCTTCAGACGGAGACTGATCTTGAGGAGCTGGATACGTTGCTGAGTCAGCAGGAGCACGCCTTTTCTGGTTTTGCGCGTCAGATGTGGGCCTACATCACTGTCAATCAGCTGCTGGCCGAACGGTGAGACATCAGGATATTCAGACATGTTCATTTTTTTACTTCAAGGTCTCGCTTGCTTATTTATTTAAGCTTCGTTTGTTGAATAAGACATATTATCTGTATTGTTTTTTTTTTTTTTAAGTTACCTGCCTCTATAAAATATAAGCTGTTTGTAAATTGCTCTGCGTAGCTCTGTGGCTCCCTCTGCCAAGAAAAAGCGAATTATCACCCAGAGGATTCTCTCCTTGGCAGTCGAGCATCAGTTCGTGACTCCTCTTACATCCTTATTGGTGGAGAGTCCTGACAGTACAGAAAAGCTGCTGGCCGACTCGCCCAGAGACCCCAGACTGGGCTGCTGCCCCACACAGGGTAATAAAATTCATGGTTTCATAAATTCCTCCTCTACATTTCCACTGCTCCCTCTTCGTCCTCTCTTCCTCTTCTTCCTCTTTTCTGTATATTATTTTATTTTTTGCCAGAGTGTGTTCAAGACGCCAGAATATTGTGAATTGTATGTTACCACAATTAAACGTTAGAAGAAGCTGTTTTATTAAAAAAATTTTTTAGAGTTTTAAGGGTTTGAGGATTTAGAGGGTTGAGGGATGGTGTTCCAATTATCCATCTGATTCAATCTGCAGTTTTGCACAGTAAAATTCCTGATATTGTGGAGAGTCTTCCTCCAGAAATACCTTTCTGGCCAACGGCAAAAATACCAGAAGTCATGCGACCACAAACAGAAATCGCCAGCATCACTGTGGGTAAGCTACATCAGTACCAAATAAATCTCGCTTTGGTCTTATATCCTCCTCTGATGTGTAGCGTTATGTTATGAAAGAAGTCCATCCATCCATTATCTTCCAATTTGTAATCTATTAGGGTCGCGGAGGGGTTCCCCATGCCCATCCAAGGGAGAACGTTTCGGGCGCTGGGCAGATACACCCAGGACAGGACGCCAATCTATCACTGGACACACACTCACTCACACAGACATTCTCTATATGGGGCAATTTGGAGAACTCCATTGACCTTGATCCATGTTTTTGAACTATGGGAGGAAACCCATGCGGACACGGGGAGAACATGCAAACTCCACCCAGATTGGGATTCGAACCGTACAATTACACTTGTACAATGCTTAGAAACATTCACCATCCAAATAATGCCAACAGATGGACTACAGTCGGTACAATGTGCATCTACGTAGTAAGTGAAACTGCTATAACGTGTATTGTGTCTATCGCAGTGGATAACGACCCTCATTTCATCGTGCACCTGCCCAAAAACAACATGGATGTCTGCTTTAACATTGACTCTAAACCCGGACACATCCTCAACTTGGTATCCGATCCTAAAACAGGTATCACCTTATACATCCCTACACAGTTAATAATAATAAAAAAAAAACACATATAACACCTTGATAACGTGCATTATGTCATCGTGGTTCATCAGGGATTGCAATCAATGGCCAGCTGGTGAGTGCTAAGCAAGCGAAGGACAACAAGTTGAACACATACTTTGGAACCATCTCCATTCATGCCAGAGCAGCAGGGCTGAGGGTGGTGGTGAGCACCAGCAGGATCGATCTGACGGAAGGCAACAACACTCACTCGTTTTCTTGGGGCGCAGCGGGAAAGCTCACCCTCAAAAGGTACCAGTTCAAGTTATTTATTTATGACGCGCTTTTTACAGAACATCGTCACAAAGCAGCTTTACAGAATGAAAAGCCTTTAAACCCCCAAGGAGCGAGCCGAAGCGACAGCGGCAAGAAAAAACTCCGCGTTATGTTGTTATTTAAGGAAGAAACCTTGGGAGGACCAAGACTCAGGGGGGGGCTCGTCCTCATTGAGCGGCCAGGCAACAACAACAGCAGTGTAGGACAGCCATGTAGAGACATTTAACAAATGGAAAACCCCTAACAACTGGAAAACTATATGTGAGTCCATTAGGGGGCGTCCTGCAGGAGCGCCAGTCCAATTAATATTCAGGTTCCATCCAGTATTCGTCAGCAGAGCCATGGATGAAGATCTCCAGGAAGCCAGTCATACCTCAAAAGAAACAGACGAGGAAGGAAGGCAGTTAGAGCTGATGATAAAGCACAGCATTTAATTAATAAGGTATTGATTGACACAGTGCAGCATGAGACTCCAGCATCACTGACTAGAGCAGCAGTGCGAAATGGCCTGTCTGTGATATCCGAAATTATGAGGACACCTTTATGAGCCGTGAGCGTTAATTTGGCTTTATTGCAAATGCCTTTGCATAGAACACACTTGTCCACACACTTTAGGGCCAATACAGTGGGATGTAGAGACCAGGCGGATGTGTACAATCCTTTATGTGTTTCAGGGTGAAGGTTCACATCGAGAAAGAGAGTAAAGTCACCGTGACGATCGATGGTAAGGTCACAGTGATGGTGCTGCTGCATCGCGTTTGGAAGAAACATCCGGTCAACGTGGACTTCCTGGGCTTCTACACGCCCAACGACAATCAGTACTCCTCTGAAGTGCACGGCCTCATCGGTACGCCATTCACATTCTATAAGCACAGGGCACGCAGCACGTTCACTAGGGATTCCCGGTTCGAATCCCCATATGGGTGGAGTTTCCATCTTCTCCCCGTGTCCGCGTGGGTTTCCTCCGGGTTCTCCGGTTTCCTCCCACAGTCATAAACATGGATCAAGTCAATTGAATTCTCCAAATTGCCCCATATAGAGTGTGTCTGTGTGAGTGAGTGTGTGTGTGCCCAGCGATGAATTAGCGCCCTGTCCTGGGTCTATCTGCCCAGCCCCCGAGACGTTCTCCCCTGGATGGGAATGGGGAACACCACCACGACCCTAATAAAGGATAAAGCGGGAGATAATGAATGAATGAAGCACTGGGCATTTTATTGATTTATGTTTAAGTGGGGCGGCTTAGCTCAGTGGTTAGGGTGGTTGGGGTGTTGGGCTATCAATCTGAAGGTTGGGGGTTCAAATCCCAGGTCCACTGAAGTTACCAATGTGGGTCCTTGAGCGAGGCCCTTAACCCTCACTGCTCCAGGGTGCTGTGATGAACCCTGTGCTCACCTTGTAAGTTGCTCTGGATAAAAGCGTCCAATAAATGACCCAATGTATTTGTTTATTGATTCCGGCGGTTCGACGTGTCCTCTTGTGTGATGTGTGCTTTTGGGTGTGAACCAGGTCAATTTGCAAATGAACCCAGCGTGAAGGTGCACAACGTACGTGAAGGAACAGGCCCAGAAAAGACTCAAGCCACCATGGAGGTGAAGGGGAACAAGCTCACTGTCACCAGGTAACCACTCAGCGACACGTCCACTCAGCGACACGTCCACTCACTCCGATTGTTGTAGCATTGGGTAGAATTACCAGCAGCGGTCACTCTTCTGGGAGAGCTTACTACAAACATTTTTAAATAATATTTTAATAAAATGGGGACATTTTGCTTGTTGATCCGAAACAGAATATGTAAAGTTGTTATTTTTAATTAATCATCATAATCAAGGTGGCACTGTAACTTAGTGGTTAGCACGTTCGCCTCTCAGCGCTAGAGATTGGAGTTTCCATGTCCTCCCCGTGTCCATGTGGGTTTCCTCCGGGTTCTCCGGTTTCCTCCCACAGTCCAAAAACATGGATCAAGTCAATTGAGTTCTCCAAATTGCCCCATATAGAGTGTGTCGGTGTGAGTGAGTGTGTGCCCAGCGATGGATTGGAGCCCTGTCCTGGGTGTATCTGCCCAGCGCCCGAAACGTTCTCTCCTGGATGGGCATGGGGAACCCCCCCGCGACCCTAATAGAGGATAAAGCGGAAGATAATGAATGGATGGATCATAATCAAATCATCTATTGGTTATTCCAAAGGTGTTCAGTCAGAAAACTCATCCTTAGGAACCTTGCTTAGGGTACTGGGGAGGACATGCAGACGCAAGGAGAATGCCCTTCCTCGAATTGTTTTTACAATGCTAAAGGCATACAAATGTCATATTTGGCTGGGTGCTTGATTAAAACACCTGAAGTGAGTGGAATGTTAAATTTCTTAGGTCAATAATAAACAGTCCAGCTGAACAAAAGTACTTTAGTTAATCAACAGAGCAATGCTGCCTTATAAGGATAATCAGTATCCATGGTATCCATGGTAACTAAGCAAAAGTAAAACTTTCATTCATTCATTATCTCCCGCTTTATCCTCTATTAGGGTCGCGGTGGGGTTCCCCATGCCCATCCAGGGGAGAACGTCTCGGGCGCTGGGCAGATAGACCCAGGACAGGGCGCCAATCTATCACTGGACACACACTCACTCACACAGACACACTCTATATGGGGCAATTTGGAGAATTCAATTGACTTGATCCATGTTTTTGGACTGTGGGAGGAAACCGGAGAACCCGGAGGAAATCCACGCGGACATGGGGAGAACATGGAAACTCCACCCAGATGGGTATTCGAACCGGGAATCCCTAGAGCTGAGAGGCGAACATGCTAAACCACTAAGCCACCCAAAAGTAAAACTTGTGACAGAATAAAACAGGTTTTAAGTGTGTCATGAAATATACACTGTTTAAGAAAAGAGCAGGTTATGAGCTGATGATGTCATCAGTGTTTTGGATGTAATGCACCGCTCCTCCGTGTGTGCGTTATCCAGGGGCCATCAGAAGGACTACAGATGGGATAAGAAGCATGGTTCAGATGTGGTGTGTTGGTTTGTCCATAACAGCGGTAAAGGCTTGATTGACGGTCATTACACCAACTACATCGTGCCCAGTCTGGACAGCTTCCTGCCTCCTGTATGAGGGTTATGAGTGTGTATGTACCAGTGAATGAGAAAAAGAGAGAACGGGGGGGGGGACGGGACTGGGGGTAATGTATTCCGAATGAGCAAAGAAATGGGTATTTTAATAAGAAATATTTTCTTAGTTACAGATTTACATCTAGAACAAAATCCCTTGATGTCAGAACGTACGTTAGCCACGCTGTGATTTTCCTCTTCATCCGGAAATTAAACGTAAACGGTGACGAGAACCAAATAAAGAAACATTCTGTCCGAAACGGAGCTTTGGAGGGTTCGTCCTGTCTGGTTTATTCGTTGTGGAAAATGAATGTGATGGGTGTTATTAAATGTTCACGAAAAATCCGTTCTGGAGCCTCTGACACAGTAGAGACTGGGGGACGACGGCCGCAGGACATCAGGCCTGCTTGGAGAAGTTTTCGTACGCCACCCGCTCCACCCGCTTTCCCTTCAGAGGACCCTGCAACACATGTATGAAGAATTGAAATCAAAAACGATTTCAAAAGAGACACAGAACCGAACCTTAAGGTTTAATAAACGGGTCAAAGCTACCGAATCCAGCAGGAGCGTGGCCGAGAAGGTCTTCTCATCGATGCCCTCCAAAGTGGCCTCCAGGTCTCGATACGGACCGTTAAGAATCACTACTTGCTTCCCTGAAAGAGAACCACGGTCAGGACGTACCGACTGATGATTATTATCATTAATGACACACTGACTGCTGGAGGAGAGGATGGTACCAGGTGCTGGGATGACCGTCTCCAGGTGGCTCTGGTCCAGTTTGAGTTTGTCTCCCGAGTCGATCATCTTCACTATTGCAGTGTATTTATTCTGTACCTCCTGCAGAAACACACACACACACACACACACACACACACACACACACTGTCACACCCCCTGCACACAAACCCAATATCACCATCACGCCACACACCAGCCGCAGGGCTGCAGACTGACCCGGATGATCGCCTTCTTCTTGTAGTACCTCTCCCCCAGCCTCTTGGTGACGACCTTGACCACGATGTCGGGTCGAATCCAGTTATCAGGAGCCGCTGGTTTCTTTTTCTTCTCCTCCATCTGACAGACAGATAAGCACATTCATTGTGGTAAGGGAACTCAAACAGGTGGAGAACATGTTAAACGCCACATGGGGTCCTCATAAAAATGCATGTTCACATTAGTAACAAATAAAAAGTCCAAAACGAAGGCACACCTCCATGATCTCATCAAGCGCCGACTTCTTTTTCTTCTCCTTGGTGTCGCTGCCATGTGGCGCCTCCTTCCTTTTGACCGTGGCGGACAGTTTAAGTGGGTTTGAACTCACGCTCGGGCTGCGGACACACCCCCACCCACACCCCGGCATTAAAGTCACGTCTTAAAACAAGACCGATTCATGATGACACTATCTGTTTCATTATCATGTTTATCCATCATCTTCCGGGGGAGGGGAGGGGGGGTTCCCCATGCCCATCCAGGAGAGAACGTTTCGGGCGCTGGGCAGATACACCCAGGACAGGGCGCCAATCCATCGCTGGGCAATGTTCATGTTTATTTCATGTTATAGCGCTGCATGACACAAAACCACCCCAGTGTTAAATGAGTGAGATGAATTAGTACCTCGATTTCGATGGGCCACTGGTCGAGGAGCCGCTGCTCAAGTTGAAAGCGACTTTCTCTTCTTCGTTTTCTCTCTTCAGTTCAGTGAACACAGGCTCCTCCTACAAAACAACCAGGATCAATGACGTGAGGAGGGAACCTCGCAGAACATCGCTCTCATTTTCTCACACTCGCACTCTCTGTTACTCTCTCACCCCTCACTCTCACACTCTGCCCACCTCTGCCTCTCTCCCTTCGCGTCCTCGGCGCACTTGCTCTTCGATGAACCTGGCGCTGCGCTCGATGTCGTCCAGATCCTGCCTCTTCTTCTTCTCCAGCTCCTCCTGCCGGCGGATGGTTTCCGGGTCCCGATCGATGTACTGAACGTACCAGCCTTTGGGCGTCTCGTCCACTTTACACAAACCTGCAGAGGATCCATTAAGCTTCATGAGACTGGGGTTGTAAACACTGCTCTAACTCCTGACTGTGTGTGTGTGTGTGTGTGTGTGTGTGTGCTCACCCTCTCTGCCAAGCCATTTGGTGAAATCAGTCAGCGTCTCCCACTGGGTGGCGTTCATGTGAACGTGCTCGCGGTTACTGATGTACTCGTTGTAAATGATGTTGTTGTGGACGCGCTTCGTCCCTTCAAAACAGAAACAGACATGAGCCTGTGAGTATGTGAACACACCTTATAACTAATTATGTTCCAACGTGATTTAACATTCGGCATTCAGGATTTAAAAAAAATCACAAATACATACAATACAATACAATATAGATAGATTGCATAAGCACAATCAAAATAACTAGATAAATAAAAATGAACAAATAATAAAAAAAAGCACATATATTAATTCATTCATTTATTATCTTCCTCTTTATCATCTATTAGGGTCATCCGGGGAGAACGTCTCGGGCGCTGGGCAGATAGACCCAGGACAGGGCGCCAATCCATCGCTGGGCACACACTCACTCACACAGACACACTCTATATGGGGCAATTTTGAGAATTCAATTAACTTGATCCATGTTTTTGGACTGTGGAAGGAAACTGGAGAACCCGGAGAAAAGCCACGCAGACACGGGGAGAACATGGAAACTCCAACCAGATGGGGATTCGAACCGGTAATCCCTAGTGCTGAGAGGAGAACATGCTAAACCACTAAGCCACCGTGCCACCATATATAAATTATGTTGGGAAATAATGTATGGAATAAGGATGCAAAACATTATTTCCCCAACATAATTTATGTTTTTATCTAGTTATTTTGATTGTGCTTATGCAATCTATCTATATTGTATTGTATTAAACATGTATTTGTCTGCCAGACTGCAAAAGACAATTTTCCAATGAATGTAAATTTAATGGACAATAAAGTTTTCTTCTATTCTATTCTATTCTAATGACGTGTAAAATATAAATTAGCGTCCTGTGAGGTGCAATCGAACCGAAGCGTCTCCGCAGCAGCTCCACGAAGTCACTCTTGAACTCGCTGTGAGAAAAAAATAAAACAGAACTCAGTTTATTTCTCACCTCTCAATACTCTCAACATTTTAAGCCACTAAAGCATCTTAACTGTGTGATTTCCAGCTGATTTAATAAAAAAAAGAGAACGCTGACTCACTTTGAGAAGTAATCCATGAACTGGTTGGGATTCTCCGAAGCCAGGAGCAACTGTCTCTGATGAGACTCGGACAGGCAGTGACATTTAAATCCATTCTGCACAGAGACGAACATTAAAACCAACACAAAACCGGTTATTTTTATAATAAACTGTGACCTGTTCATCTTCATAACAATCTGAATGCTTCATACTGTGTGTTTTATTCATATATTTTCTATATTTGTAGTAGAGACACATAAATCTGATCATATCTGATCAAATAAATCCAAACTCAAGCCAATTATCAGAATTATATCAGATTTGTCCAACCGTAATCCATCCATCCTCATCCTCCATCTTCTGCTTTTTCCTCCATTAGGTTCTCCATGCCCATCCAGGAGAGAACGTTTCGGGCGCTGGGCAGATACCCCCAGAACAGGGTGGGCAATCTATCACAGGGCACACACTCACTCGAGCACACACACACACTCTATATGGGGCATTCATTCATTCATTCATTATCTCCCGCTTATCCTCTATTAGGGTCGCGGTGGGGTTCCCCATGCCCATCCAGGGGAGAACGTCTCGGGCGCTGGGCAGATAGACCCAGGACAGGGCGCCAATCCATCGCTGGGCACACTCACTTACACAGACACACTTTATATGGGGCAATTTTGAGAATTCAATTAGCTTGATCCATGTTTTTGGACTGTGGAAGGAAACTGGAAAACCCGGAGGAAACCCACGCAGACACGGGGAGAACATGGAAACTCCACCCAGATGGGGATTCGAACCGGGAATCCCTAGCGCTGAGAGGCGAACGTGCTAACCACTAAGCCACTGGGCCGCCTCTATATGGGGCAATTTGGAGAATTCAGTTGACCTTGATCCATGTTGTTTTTTTTTGGACTGTGGGAGGAAACCGGAGAACCCGGAGGAAACCCACGCGGAAACGGGGAGGACATGCAAACTCCACCCAGATTGGGATTCGAACCCGGAATCCTCAGCACGTCCACCCCCCCCCCCACACACACACACCGTAATGCGTACAGACGTCGTTTTAGAGCGCGCGCGTTCCGAACGCAACATTCTGTGCGGAACACTAAGCTGACCCGCGCGCTGTCGCTCCCGCTAAACTTCCTCTCACTTCACCTTTAAAAATGCCAACAACTCCAGACATTTCGCTGAATATGGCACAAACAGAGACACGGTTTGATCCTCTGTCTGTCAGATTTCTCAAACAGGACCTCATTGATAACAAATTCGTTATTTTAATGATTTGTACGAAACACCGTGAGGCGGGTGACGAAGGGCACTCACTTCATCTCGACACTGTTTCTGACACATCTGGCAATACCACCTCAGTTTCTGCAGCCCTTTGGCTTTAATCCGATTACTGATCGCCTTCGGACTTAAAAAATCCGCCTTTCCCATCTTTAAAACGAATACACACAAAAAAAAGGGATAAAAAGCAGAAAGAAGTCCTTTTGGAACTCTTAAAACCGAATGTTGATGTGCTGCTCCACTTGCTCTTATGTTTTACACCGAGGCGAATCAGGCGTCTTAATGTGCAATTCTGCCCCCAGTGGACAATACGAGGCAAGACCAGTTTGTTAGGACACCTAACAAACTTTTTTCTGTCATTTATTGGACGCTTTTATCCAAAGCGACTTACAAGGAGAGAAGAGGGTTCATCACAACATCCCTGGAGCAATGAGGGTTAAGGGCCTCGCTCAAGGACCCACATTGGTAACTTCAGGGGACCTGGGATTTGAACCCACAACCTTCAGATTGATAGCCCAACGCCCTGACCACTGAGCTCCCGCACCCTTAGAACTCAAAAGAAATGAAAACGTGCGCCAATCCATCACTGGGCCATGTTTTTGGAAATTGAAATTGAAATAAAAATAAAAATTAAATAAAGAGTAAACATTCGTCCATTATCTTCCGCTTTATCCTCTATTAGGGTCGCGGGGGGGGGGGTTCCCCATGCCCATCTAGGGGAGAACATCTTGGGGCAGATACACCCAGGACAGGACGCCAACCTATCGCTGGGCACACACTCGCTCACACAGACACACTCTATATGGGGCAATTTGGAGAACTCAATTTACTTGATCCATGTTTTTGGACTGTGGGAGGAAACCGGAGAACCTGGAGGAAACCCACGCGGACACAGGGAGAACATGGAAACTCCAACCAGATGAGGATTCGAACCGGGAATCCCTAGTGCTGAGAGGAGAACATGCCAAACACTAAGCCACCTATTAAGTCCTATTATTATTATTATTATAGGGGCTCAGCACTCTATATCCTCTCAGCTCTAGGGATTCCCGGTTCGAATCCCCATCTGGGTGGAGTTTCCATGTCCTCCCCGTGTCCGCGTGGGTTTCCTCCAGGTTCTCCGGTTTCCTCCCACAGTCCAAAAACATGGATCAAGTCAATTGAATTCTAAAAAATTGCCCCATATAGAGGCAATGGGGAACTCCCCGCGACCCTAATAGAGGATAAAGCGGAAGATAATGAATGAAAAAATCATTATTATTATTATTATTATTATTATTATTACAGTTAATTGGGCGGCACGGTGGCTTAGTGGTTGGCATGTTCTCCTCTCAGCACTAGGAATTCCCGGCTCGAATCCCCATCTGGGTGGAGTTTCCATGTCCTCCCCGTGTCTGCATGGGTTTCCTCCCACAGTCCAAAAACATGGATCAAGGTCAATTGAGTTCTCCAAATTGCCCCATATAGAGTGTGTCTGTGTGTGTGAGTGTGTGCCCAGCGATAGATTGGCGCCCTGTCCTGGGTGTATCTGCCCAGCGCCCGAAACGTTCTCCCTTGGATGGGCATGGGCATTGGGGAACCCCCCCCCCGCCACCCTAATAGAGGATAAAGCGGAAGATAATAAATGAATGAATGAATAATAGTTAATTATCACTTTATTAACTAGTGCGTTTACGCTAATATCTACTCTCGCGAGATGAACCAGTTCTCGCGTGAACAGTGCTGTATAGCGACCGCGCAGGCGCACTGTGGCGACTCTGACCTTCATTCCGGTGAACATGTTCGGCAGGGTGAGCGCGGTGATTCTGCCCCCGGGGTGAGATTCTCCTCTCATTTGCATTTTTTTAATAGTTTAAAGTGTTTTTTACAGCCGTACAGTTCGCTCCTTGGCGCTGAATCGGGGTGAGAACGCGGTCCGAGGCGGTTTGAAGCCGCGGGAGGACGCGCAGGCCGCTCCGTTAGCATCGCGGCTAACGGATCAACCTGACTCCTTAATGTCGTTCGATGTTCTGCAGAAACGTAAACATCTCATTTACATGTTAATGATCAGCGTTAATTGCGTCAGCAACACTCTTATGGGGTTGCTATTGTTGAGCAGGAGACAGTTTAGGATGCTGGGTGTTTGTTATAATGCACTAATGCAGCTCCCTGAGTGAAAATCTGAATCGAAACCTCCAAATCTGAAGCTCCTCTGACCTTCTGTTTGTTCCTTCGGTTCCAGGGGGCAGCAGGTCAGGACCATGGCGACCCTGAAGGACAGTAAGGACTTCTGACACTTCCACACGAAACACTCTGGCACCTGTTGGAATTATTATTAAACTACACGTTATTACGACCATTCATTCATTCGTCATCTTTACTAAGGCACGGGGGTTTAGCATGTTCTCCTCGCAGCACTAGGGATTCCCGGTTCGAATCCCAATCTGGGTGGAGTTTGCATGTCCTCCCCGTGTCCGCCTGGGTTTCCTCCGGGTTCTCCGGTTTCCTCCCACAGTCCAAAAATACATGGATCAAGGGCAATTGAGTTCTCCAAATTGCCCCATATAGAGTGTGTCTGTGTGAGTGAGTGTGTGCCGCCCTGGGTGCATCTGCCCAGCACCCGAAATTTTCTCCCCTGGATGGGCATGGGGAACCACCCCCCCACGACTCTAGTAGAGGATGAAGCAAGATAATGGATGGATGGATGATCCTTTACTAGGGTCGCACCCTAATAGAGGACAGGACAGGGTGCCAATTCTTCACTTGGCTCACTCACACTACTGTATATGGGGCAATTTAAAGCCTTCAATTTACTTTGAATCCATGTGTTTGGACTGGGTGTGGAAACCGGAGAACACGGAGGAAACCCACACAGGCATGGGGAGAACATGCAAATTGTTATTGGTATTCGAACCTGGAGTTTTGTTATTTGTTTGGTTTATAGTGATGACTGTGGTTTAACACCTAAAGGAAAATAGTTCAAATTTTAGTTAATATTATATATGTGGACTAAAGTATGGGGACATCTATGCATTTTGGACTGTTGTATGTGTCTCCAGTTTACCTCCTTATAAGAAAGTGGAAGGAGAACATGCAAACCCCATACATTTAAGGATGCATTCTATTACCATAAGCCAGTGCTGCTCACGGTGCATTATCGTACTGTTTTTTTTAATGATATTTAATTAAATGTCTCTTTAATATGTTTTCACCTTAATTGAACTCTTGTTTAATTCAACTCCGTCTCTGATTCTCAGTCACCATCCGGCTCAAGTCCGTCAAGAACATCCAGAAGATCACCAAATCCATGAAGATGGTGGCGGCTGCCAAGTATGCCCGTGCCGAGCGGGCCCTAAAGCCAGCTCGTGTGTATGGCACCGGCGCTCTGTGTGAGTTACCACACCTCGTTCAGTCATGTTTCATCTGGAGATAATTCTAATATTGATATAGTACATAATACACATAATAGCTATACATTCATTCATCTCCCGTTTTATCCTCTATTAGGGTCGCGGTGGGGTTCCCCATGCCCAACCAGGGGAGAACGTCTCAGGCGCTGGGCAGATACACCCAGGACAGGGTGCCAATCTATCGCTCGGCGCACACACACACTCTATATGGGGCAATTTTGAGAATTCAATTGACTTGATCCATGTTTTCGGACTGTGGGAGGAAACCGGAGAACCTGGAAGAAACCCACGCGGACACGGGGAGAATATTGAAACTTCTCCCAGATGGGAATTTGAACCGGAAATCCCTAGCACTGAGAGGAGAACATGCTAAACCACTAAGCCACCGTGCCGCCTAATGGCTATACAGAGGAAGATAATTAATGTATCACAGACACAGTGATCAGGCCTTACTGATGGATGACCACAGACTGAGTGATGGACACAGTTATTCTGTCTATGAACTCATGCAGTCAGAGATGTTTAAAGACATTGTTTTTTTTCTTTAGCGCTGTATGAGAAGGCGGAGATCAAAGCCCCAGAAGATAAGAACAAGCACCTGATCATCGGCGTGTCGTCCGATCGTGGCTTGTGTGGTGCCATTCACTCCAGCGTGGCCAAGACCATAAAGAATGAGATCGCAAAACTCGCAGGTGCTGGCAAGGAGGTCATGGTGGTGAATGTGGGAGACAAGCTGCGTGGTCTGCTCTACAGGTACCTTCTGTTGGTGTAGTTTCAGGGTAAAATGAGATAAAATACATTATTAATCAATAAATGTATTCATTATCACCCGTTTTATCCTCTATTAGGGTCGCGGGGGGGGGTTCCCCATGCCCATCCAGGGGAGAACGTCTTGGGCACTGGGCAGATAGACCCAGGACAGGGCGCCAGTCTATCGCTGGGCACACACTCACTCACTCAAACACACTCTATATGGGGCAATTTGGAGAACTCAATTGACCTTGATCCATGTTTTTGGACTGTGGGAGGAAACCGGAGAACCCGGAGGAAACCCAGGCGGACACGGGGAGAAGATGGAAACTCCACCCAGATGGGGATTCGAACCGGGAATCCCTAGTGCTGGGAGGAGAACATGCTAAGCCACCTTGCCGCCCTTAATAGACTTAAAAAAACAATAAATGATATTGGAATAATTATTCCGCTCGTTTAAATGTCCGATCAAACTCTAAGCGTGATGTCACTGTGTTGCTCTGATTTCAGGACACATGGTCAGCACATCCTCATTAACTGCAAGGAGGTGGGCAGGAAGCCCCCCACGTTCACCGACGCGTCGGTCATCGCCACGGAGCTGCTCAACTCCGGCTATGAGTTCGACCAGGGCTCCATCATCTATAACCGCTTCAGGTGAGCGAGCCACATGGCAGCAGACCATAATAATCTTAGTGGGATTTGGACTCCAGCATTGTAACCGTTCCTTTAAACGCAGGTCTGTTATTTCCTACAAGACAGACGAGAAGCCGCTGTTCTCCGTGGATACGGTCGCCGGCTCAGGTAGCGCCTCACCTGCTTCTGGAGTTTATCATCCATCCATTATCTTCCGCTTTATCCTATATTTTGGTCACGGGGGGGGGGGGTTCCCCATGCCCATCCAGGGGAGAAGGTTTCGGGCGCTGGCCAGATACACCCAGGACAGGACGCCAGTCTATCGCCGGGCACACATTCGCTCACACACACACACACTCTATATGGGGCAATTTGAGAACTCAATTGACTTGTTCCATGTTTTTGGACTGTGGGAGGAAACCGGAGAACCTGGAGGAAACCCACGCAGACACGGGGAGAACATGGAAACTCCACCCAGATGGGAATTTAAACCGGGAATCCCTAGTGCTGAGAGGAGAACATGCTAAACCACTAAGCCACCGTGCCGCCCTATTATTATTATTATTATTATTATTATTATTATTATTATTATTATTGTAGGGGCGGCACGGTGGCTTATTGTTTAGCCTGTTCTCCTCACACACACACTATCCATCCATACATCCATTATCTCCCACTTTATCCTCTATTAGGGTCGCAGGGGGGTTCCCCATGCCCATCCAGGGGAGAACATTTCGGATACACCCTGGAAAGGACGCCAATCTATCGCTGGGCACACACACACACACAATATGGGGCAATTTGGAGAACTCAATTGATCTTGATTCATGTTTTTGGACTGTGGGAGGAAACCGGAGAACCCGGAGGGAACCCACGTGGACACGGGGAGGACATGGAAACTCCACCCAGATGAGGATTCGAACCGGGATTCCCCAGCCCTGAGAGGCGGACTCTGCTGACCACTAAGCCACCGTGCCAGCCTTTTGGAGTTTAATTGTAATTAAAATGAAGATGTGCCGAGAACTCTAAGATCAGCTGTATGTTCTCCACTTCAGCAGAAGCTCATCTTGGTTCCCTGTAGATATATGGGTCATGGGTTGATAATTGGTAGGTTCTCTTTGCAGAGAACATGGCTATCTATGATGACATCGATGCTGATGTGCTGAGGAACTATCAGGAGTTTGCTCTGGTGAACATCATCTACTACGGCCTGAAGGAATCCACCACCAGCGAGCAGAGCGCCAGGATGACGGCCATGGACAGTGCCAGCAAGAACGCCTGTGAGTTCGCCGCCCTCTCTGATCTCAACCCTGGAGCATCAGGTTCCTGAGGAATCTAGAGTTCCTGTGTGGAGGTCCACCTTACTGACACTCTTCTCTTGCTCCCACAGCTGAGATGATTGACAAGCTGACGCTGACCTTCAACCGCACTCGCCAGGCTGTGATCACCAAGGAGCTCATCGAGATTATCTCTGGAGCCGCTGCTCTGTAAGACCTCTCTCTCTCTCTCTCTCTCTCTCTCTCTCTCTCTCTCTCTCTCTCTCTCTCTCGCCATCTCTGTCGCTCCCCTGTAGAGGTCACTGTTGCAGCAATAGGAATCCGGTCCAGCTTCCCCACCTGTCCCACATGAGATCTTTTAGACTTAAAAGCTCGTGAGCATAAGAGCTGAGATCTCAGACCCTGAAGCTGTTCTCACCTTCTCCTCGTCATGAGCTCAGTATCAGAACATGTTTAGTCTTCCTCCGCTTCTTAAATACGGTCTAAAGTTCAACGTTGACGCCTCCTCAATCTGCCCAACCGATTCGGTCCGGAACCTCGCTTTCACAATAGACCCCCACCTTAAACTCTCTAATCATGTGATCTGTAGATTTCTTCTTTACAACATAAGGAAGATCAGACCCTTCTTGACTAAACATGCTACACAACTGCTTGTCCAAGCCCGCGTCCTATCCCGGCTTGGTTATTGTAATGCGCTACTTGCCGGTATCCCAGCTTTCACAGTCCGACCTCTTCAACTGATTCAAAACTCTGCGGCCCGACTTGTGTTCAACCACCCAAGCGAACTCATGTCCCTCCGTCACTTATGTCCCTCCTTTGGCTTCCTGTAGCTGACTCTGGCCTACAGAATCATTTCTGGATCTGGCCCCTCCTACCTTCACTCCATCTTTTCAAAATACACTCTGACTCGTTCACTTCGCTCCCGTGATGATTGCCCCCTGGTGGTTCCACCTCACCGAGGAGCTGATTCTCACTCCGTGGCGTTCACCGCTGCAACACGATGGTACGATCTTCCAAACTCTGTCCGTAAGGCAGAATCACTAAACAGTTTTAAGAAACTACCGAAGACGCATCTCTTTAACAAATACCTGTGGTAAAAAAAATAAAGGGGCATCAAATAACAATCAGGTTTGATGAATTTACAGTGTAGTTGGCTTTCTGCAGAACTTCTGACTTGTAATGATCTCATTTGTAAGTCGTTTTGGATAAAAGCGTCGGCTAAACGACTCAATGTAAATGTAAACGTTTGGCTGCAAACCTGCTTTTTAATTGTAAAAACCTCCACCACGCCTTCCATCCTTTCACCTCCATCTGATCTAGTTTTTTTTTTTTTTTTCTTTTTTGTTAATTTACTTTCATGTTGATTAACTTTCATTTGATTCTCTTTCTTTAATCCAAACTAATCTCATTTTCACCTCGTTATTTTTCCTCCACTTATCATCTCCTCCTCACACCGCATGAACTGAACTCACAGGGATTAAGGTGGCTCACGCAGGTAAATGCAGCAGTCGCTGTGCTTGTTAGTGGTGATGGGTAGAGGGTGTTGCATTAAGATGGTCGTGACCCCCCCCCCTTTATGTTAATGAGTTGGTGTTGGTTACTTTGCACCATTAAGGTACAGACGTGTCTGTTTGTGTGGCTACATGTCTTTTTCATGTAAACTATATCGATTCTTTTTTATTTTTTTCCTTTCACAGATAATGAGGAACGAGCTGCTTCTGTCCGAAAGTGTGTTCCTCCTCTTCAGTCATCTGGTGTCGAGCATATTCGTCCCTCTGTTTGTAAAATACGAGTAAATAAACCTCTTACGTTGACGAGTCCTTCATTGTTGTGTGTCTTTGTTTTGTATTTTCTGGACAGCGCAGTGAGAAGACCATGACTGTGTGTGTTTATGCATCACAGCTGGACTGCAGATTACATTTTTACATTACATTTATTGGACGCTTTTATCCAAAGCGACTTACTAGGTGAGCACAGGATCCCTGTCATTACAGCATCCCTGGAGCAATGAGGTTTAAGGGTCTTGCTCGAAGACCCACATTGGTAACTTCAGTGGACCTGGGATTTGAACCCCCAACCTTCAGATTGATAACCCAACCACTGAGCTACCACGCCCCTAAACAATTCCTATACTTTGATGATCAAAACCCTAGACGTTCTGCTCCTGATATGAGGGTTCAAGGGTCATCCAACGGGAAGAAAAAAAGGTCTAGCTGGAACTGAACCGTGGGTAGTTTAATCCCATCAGCGAGTCGTCTGGAGCGCCGTTCTTATTGCGGCGGGATAAAGTTGCACTCGGCTGATTAACGTTGAACCCAGTTGACTTCACAGTGCTTGCACTGTTCCCTTTAATAATTGGAAATCAAAACAAAGCTGGCCTCCTCATTATGCCTCGGCAACATAAAACCTGTTCCAATAAGCGCTCCGGGGTCGGGTATCGCCACGCCGGACTCCGGTGTTAAGTGACGGGGTGTTGGGAAGTCTGGGGTCGCTTTGCAGCCCCTGTTCAAGCGGAGGAGAATGACTTTCAGATACTGTAGTCATTATTTAATCATTGGTAATGGGATCAGCGCAGCGACGTGCCGCCGTTCATTTAATCCCTGAGACGGACTGCGGGTCGGCGTGTGCAATTTAATTACAAGACTGTTTAGTGTATGTTGAAATAATAATGATATAAAACAGCACAGCGGACAAATGTTGAGTTATAATTCGTACTCGTTTTAATAGACTCGAACAAGAAGCATAAAACTCCTGATAAGAGGATTTCCAGTGAGCTGCTCTTAAAAAAAAACAGCCGTTAATTCTTCATTTAGTCTTTCATCAGGTCGTGTTTTGTTCATGTACAGAACCCGTCAAAAGTTTGGACACACTCTTTGTTCCAGGTAGTGTCCATTTTTCACTTCCATCTGTTTGTGGACTACAGTACGTACTGTGTATGTTGTTCTCTAATGGTCAGGACCCCTATAAGTACCACCAATTGCAGTACAGGGTTAAATGGACTAACAAAGTATTTATAAAAACAGATATATATCAGATATAATGGTAGGACTACAAAGTGTATCTTTATGGTAAGATTTTATTTTCAATGTTTTTTTTTGTTGTTTTTTTTGGGGGGGGGGGTCGATTTTCAGGGCTGCTTTCATTAAGGTTCTTCTTATGTACTCATTAACACTTAGTAAGTAGACTGTAAAGAGCATAAAACTATATTCATTCATTTATTATCTTCCGTTTTATCCTCTATGGGGGGGGGGGGCATGCCCATCCAGGGGAGAATGTTTCGGGCGCTGGGCAGATAGACCCAGGACAGGGCACCAATCCATCACTGTGCACACACTCACTCACACAGACACACACTATATGGAGAATTCAATTGACTTGATCCATGTTTTTGGACTGTGGGAGGAAACCGGAGAACCCGGAGGAAACACACGCGGACACGGGGAGAACATGGAAACTCCACCCAGATGGGGATTCGAACCGGGAATCCCTAGTGCTGAGAACGTGCTAACCATTAAGCCACCGTGCCGGCCCATAAAACCATATAAAAGAACGAAAAAAGTTTAATAAAAAAAATAACCGTGAGGATTAAGTGGGAGATAATGAATAAATAAATAATAAATACAATAAAACAAACTATTTGAGTTGACTGTAATTTTAATATAGCCGTTTCTTTTTTAGGAAACACCACATTTTTACGGCAGGCACGGTGGCTTAGTGGTCAGCACGTTCGCCTCTCAGCGCTAGGGATTCCCGGTTCGAATCCCCATCTGGGTGGAGTTTCCATGTTCTCCCCGTGTCCGCGTGGGTTTCCTCCGGGTTCTCCGGTTTTCTTCGCACAGTCTGAAACCATGGATCAAGTCAATTGAATTCTCCAAATTGCCCCATATAGTGTGTGTGTGTGTGTGTGTGAGTGAGTGTGCCCAGCGATGGATTGGCGCCCTGTCCTGGGTCTATCTGTCTATCTGCACAGCGCCCGAAACGTTCTCCCCTGGATGGGCATGCCCCCCCCCCCCCC